>ML241336.1:0-17846 GCA_005239495.1 Nicotiana undulata | reverse complement strand
TTCCACAGCAACAAGACAACTTGGAACAATCCAGAAGTGAACAACTAGTTCTCAAACCACACAAATATCAGATTTCTCACCCTCTTGAGAACATCATAACAGACCTGGGATCTGGAATCAAAACTAGATCCTCCTTGAAAAATCTATGTGCGTTTGATGCATTTCTATCCCTGATTGAACCAAAGAACATCGCTGAAGCCCTGAAAGATGCTGACTGGGTAACTGCTATGCAAGAGAAGCTGAACCAATTTGAGAGAAGTCAAGTATGACACTTGGTACCCAGGCCACTGGACAGATCAATAATTGGCACCAAGTGGGTCTTCAAGAATAAACTCGATGATGATGGAACTGTTACTAGAAACAAGGCAAGACTGGTTGTTCAAGGATACAGCCAAGAAGAGGGAATTGATTATGATGAGACCTTTGCTCCTGTGGCAAGATTGGAGGCAATCAGACTTCTTATAGCATTTGTTGCACACATGGAATTCACTTTGCATCAGATGGATGTAAAGAGTGCCTTTCTCAATGGCTATTTGAAGGAAGAGGTATTTGTAAAACAACCTCCTGGTTTTGAAAGCAAAGAATCACCTGATCATGTATATAAACTTGACAAGGCTCTCTATGGTCTCAAGCAAGCACCTAGAGCTTGGTACGAGAGATTGTCAAAATTCCTGCTGGAACATGGGTACAAACGAGGCAAAATAGACAGTACTTTGTTCTTAAAGGAAAAGGGAAAAGATCTTCTGATTGTACAAATATATGTTGATGATATCATATTTGGGGCAACAACTGAGAAGCTCAGCAAGGAATTTGCTACATTAATGGGGAGTGAGTTCGAAATGAGTATGATGGGCGAGCTAACCTTTTTTTTAGGTCTGCAAATCAAATAAACTCCACATGGAACAATGATTCATCAACAGAAGTATGTGAGAGAACTCCTCAAGAAGTTCAAAATGGAAGATTCAAAGGAGATAGATACCCCAATAGCCACAGCTACAAAATTAGATGTGGATGAACCTGGTTCATCCGTTGATCAGAAGACGTACAGAGGGATGATTGGATCTCTACTATATCTTACTGCAAGTAGACCTGATATTGTGTTCAGTGTGGGACTATGTGCTAGGTTTCAAGCCAATCCAAAGGAGTCCCATCTCACTGCAGTGAAGAGAATTTTGAGATATTTGAAGGGCACTACTGATTTGTGCCTTTGGTATCCTAAAGGTAGTAATTTTGACCTTGTAGGATATGCTGATGCTGATTATGCAGGTTTCCTGGTTGACAGGAAAAGTACTTCAGGCATGGCTCACTTTTTGGGCTCCTGCCTTGTATCTTGGGCCACCAAGAAACAAAATTCAGTAGCCTTGTCTACTGCTGAGGCTGAATATGTGGCTGCAGCCTCTTGCTGTGCTCAGTTGCTATGGATTAAGCAACAACTCCTGGACTTTGGTATAGATGTGGGATGCATTCCTATTTACTGTGATAACACTAGTGCAATTAGTATGACTAAGAACCCGGTTCATCACAAGAGAACTAAGCACATAGATGTTAGACACCATTTCCTGAGGGATATGAAAAGGGAATGATCTCAATTGAATTCTGTGCCACTGATCATCAAATTGCTGATATATTTACCAAAGCATTGAGCATGGAGAACTATGAGAGAAACAAACTTGAATTAGGGATGATTAAGATCACCTAATTAAAAAAAAAGGAGGAGGAAGTTTTCTGGCTAGAAATTTTAATTAGGTACTTAATCAGATTAATCATTGCTCAACTCTATGTCTTTGTTGTCATACTCTTCTGCCATGTATTAATATAATTCACTAGTTGATAATAATGTTTCTCTATTTGTGAATTGAGGCAAAATAAATATTTTGAACAGGATGAACCTGGTTCATCCATGCTGGTTTACATGACTGACAAGGTACGTTCTCATCTCCATACATGTATTAATTCAAGTACAGTCATACATGAGTAGGACTCTATCCATTTATGGTTCAGTTCAAATTCTCGTACTTACCCAAATAATGAACCAGTTTCAAGAAGTTCCGTCACATTAAATTAGCCTAGTTTTAGGGGGAAAGAAACGGTCTAATCAATGTCAAATCACTGACAGTCCTTAATCGATTAGTATCCTACTTGTGTTAATACACGTCCGTTATAATCACCCCAGCCACAAGTTATAAATAGGCCATCATTACCCATAGTGAATAAAGCAATAGACGAACCCTGTTCAAGTCACTCAACACTCAAATCTCTACTGTCTTTTGCCCTCTCTTCTTTTTCTCTAAAAATTAAAAATGTCGTCTGCTTCATCTGATTCTCAAAATCGTGACTACGATGAGGGAGTATATGAGTCTGACTCTCCACCGGTCTACAGTTCTGAATCCTCTGAGACACCTGAAACCCCTGAATACCATGATACTCTTAAACCTACACCAAACCCTATCCCAGCCCAAAAACCCCGTCGTGTCAAGGTTCTTGCATGAAAATCTGTGGCTTCAGGGCCACGAGCAAAGTTCTTGGAAGATTTATTACAGGATGAAGAAGAACCCAAACCAAATTCGTCCAGTGAATCGTTTAAATCAGCACATGAGGACGATGCACCTGGTTCGTCAAGTGCTGAGAAAGGTAATACTGAAATTACCTCTGTGTTAAATTCTGAAAATAGATTTGTGCTGGTTGGGCCTGTGGTGGATGTGGAAGTGCCATGTAGGCAAAGAAAAACTAGGAAAATTCTTGAGAATGAGGGAGATGCAGGTGTGAGGGGATCTGGGAAGGATGGTTCCACACTTGAGATTTGTGGCCTCATTCTTGAGAATCTTGAAGATGATGTCATAGTGATAGGGGGAACTAATGAAGTTGAGGAAGCTGCTGCTGGATTAGAAAATCTAATGAAGGATATAGATGACCGTGTTTCTTCTGGGGAAGAAACCTTGGCTGAGAGACTTAAGAAACTGGGGGACTCATACAACCCCAAGAAGAGAATGACTCCAAAGTCCATCAAGTCTAAAGCCTCAAAGAAAAGGAAAACTGATGAGTCTGTTGGTGTACCTGTCCCAAGGGTACGAGCTACGAGAAATACTGTTAGAGAAGAGGAGGAGAAACTGGAAAAAGCTCTGCAAGAGAGCAAAAGAAAGAAGGTTGAGAAAGGGAAAGCGAAAGTGGGGAAGCCTGTTGAGGCTATTGCTGTTGATGAGGTGTTGGACCTGGTCCAACAAGATGAAGAGGTTGCTCCAGTGGTGGTCAAGACACCCAAGGCCAAATTGGCTAAGACTTCCACAAAGAAGTCAGCACCTATGTCTGCTACCACCGTGAGTACATCTACGAGGACACGGTCTAAAGTAAAGTCAAAGAAGAAAGTTCAGATTGTTGAGAAAGATAATGATCCTGATTGGAGTGGAGATGATGAGAAGGAGGTTGGAGAAGTGTCGATTGACAGAGTTGCCATGTTTGGCAAGAGACATATTTTGAAGGGAAAGTTACTGAAGGACTTGGAGGAGCCGGGTATGAGGTACTTAGTGGATTTTCTGGCAGCTCAAGGCTGGAAGGACATGGTCCTTCGCTTGGAAGGCAGGCTGGTCAGAAATGAGGTAGTGGAATTCATGGGGAATGCGACTGTGATTGAAGGAAGGGTTACATCATTGGTCAGGGGAGTTGAAGTCTCCTTTCACGCTCAAGAACTGGGAGTATTCCATCTGAGGGATATGACGACTATACAAGGCAGAGATGGCCTTGCTTGGATGGAATGGCCTCAGCACTCAACATCACCAGATTCTTTTGTGACAATGAAGAAGAGCCTGAGCCCAGGGCTGTGTACAAAAGCGAGATGAAGCCTGAACACAAGCTGTTCTTTGAGTTTGTAATTAAATTTCTGCTGCCCAGACAAGAGCGCAGGCACATTGCCAACTATATGGATCTAACGCTCATGGAGTGCCTATACAGAGGCAAGCAGATCAATTGTACATCCTTAATAATAAAACTTTTGGACAGAGTGGTGAATGGAACCAAGGCCCATGCAATTCCTTATGGCTTTATCCTTACTGCAGTTCTGGCTCATTTTGGAGTTCCCACAAAGAAGGCTGAAACGGCTACTGCAAAGGATTTCTTTGGGAAGGACACTTTGGTGTCATGTGATTACACTCTCAGTGCCCCGGCAGATGAACCTGGTTCATATCGGAAGAAACCAGTCAATAAAAAGGTCCGTACTCTGGTGCAAGAAAGCGAGCAAAAGGATATGGAGATCCTTCGTTTGAAGACTCGCTTAGTTGAGGTGGAATGTGAGCGTGATGCTCTCAAATCTGAATTAGCCAAGGAGAAGGAGAAAAATAAGGGTGTCTTACACCAAATGCTGTCTCTTATCCAAACCAAGAATCTTGCCTCTTCTGCACCACCCCAAACTTAGGAATTTCCACTACTCTCTCCTCTCCTATCCTATCAAGTGCCCAGTTCGGGACTGTGTCAAGTGTGTTTATTTCAGTTTTTAATTCTGTCTTACTCATGTTTTGGTTGTCTTTGATTTATTCTGTTTTGGTGATGATAATCCATGCTAATCAAATGAAATCTTGGTGTTTTGACAAATGTCTCTATTTATGATTTAGCTTACATTATTGGTTTCTTGTGTTGATTAATCATGTTTGCACCTGTAGTTGCCTAAATTGGCCATTAGTAAGAATCAATTACTGGTAAGTATAATTTTGCAACTTTTCGATGATACCAAAAGGGGGAAGATGTGCTACAGTAGTGTTGTGCTGCAGTATTGTTCAAAATTTTAAAATTTTAAAATCTTTGAAGTGATATTTATAACCTAATGAACCTGGCTCTTGATGATTAATGCTCACAAAAATACAAAGTGTTGGATGTGTATACAGGATAAATGCACAGAGTTTGTCATCATCAAAAAGGGAGAATTTGTTGGCCCATGTCACTGAATGGGTTTTGAATATTGACAAAAGGTGTCCAGTTGAACCAGGTCCATCATAGAATACACTTCTGAATGAAGCAGTTGGATCACGAATCGTACAAGTCTAGGAGATATCAGTGATTGCTAAGTATCAAAGAACTAAGAGAATGTCTCCTAATACGAAAAGGTTGCAAATTGATAAAAGAAGATGGAAGTTGCTTTCAGCTAGGACAGAAATAGAGGAAGGAAGTTGAGTTACAATCAAACTCGTTTACCAAGGAAGAGTTGGATCAGAATTGAATCATGGACTCAACAAACGGACTCTATAAATAATCAATGTATTACTGCTGAAAGAGGTGACGCACAAGTGCTAAAGTGAATCAAGTTCTGAAGCAAAAGTTCTAGAGATTTTGCAAGCAGAATTGTTGTGCGATACAAAGGCTACAGTTTAACTAGAAGAAACAGTTCCATTGTTTGTATATTGAGTCTAGTTGATTGTAGTTGGAGTTTAAATACTGTATCTTATCAGCTTTCATAGAAGCAATTGTAATAGGTACAAATTGATCAAGTTAGAGTTAGCTTGAAATCTGTAGAAATTAGCTAGAGGCTAGTTGATACAAAGAGGATTAGAGTTAGTCCTAGGATTACAAAAGAGTTTATTTTGTAAGTCCGTTTTGGCTCAGAGTTTAGTGAAGAGTTTGATCAAATCCTACTGAGGAGTAGGTCGTGGTTTTTTCACCTTTTGAGCCAGGTGTTTTTCACGTAAAAATCTTTGTGTCTTTACTATTACTACTTAATTATTCCGCAAACAGTAGTAAGTAGTAGACTCAGAAGAACCAGGTTCTTCTTATTAGACAACACTCGAAAATTGGGTACTGCACAATTAACTCGTATTATTGTGTAGTATTGAAGTCTAAAACATCACATGCCATAAAAAAAACTAGTGCCTTTCCTCCCATGGTAGATAGGGCAGCCTAGGTATGTAAAAGGAATGCTTGTCTAATTCTATTGATCCTGGAGGCTAGGTGTTAGGAGAAGTAACGAAGTAACTCTTGTCGTTGTTGACTTTTTGCCTAGAACCTCTTTCATACCTCTTATGATTCTTAATAAGCTTGATAGAATGATTGTTTCCTCCACAGAAGATGAAAATGTCATCTGCATGAGTTAAGTGGATACACATAAGAGTATAATACCATAAATGGGTAATTCAGTGGCGAATCCACCCTTTAGGAAGGGGTGGCATGGCATCCGCTAAGAGGATAAAAGTTTTATACACCTGTGTTTAGATTTTCTTAAACTAGATTAAATATCTTATCCTGCCACCCGCAACCGTAAACTAAACAAATGTGTCATAGCTGGTAGATCTTTTTGAAAGCTTTTCTCCTGTGTAACATTTAAGTTGGAATTTATCTTGAACCTTGTCCAATATGAATTTTCCNATTATTATTATTATTATTATTATTATTATTATTATTATTATTATTATTATTATTATTATTATTATTATTATTATTATTATTATTATTATTATTATTATTATTATTATTATTATTATTATTATTATTATTATTATTATTATTATTATTATTATTATTATTATTATTATTATTATTATTATTATTATTATTATTATTATTATTATTATTATTATTATTATTATTATTATTATTATTATTATTATTATTATTATTATTATTATTATTATTATTATTATTATTATTATTATTATTATTATTATTATTATTATTATTATTATTATTATTATTATTATTATTATTATTATTATTATTTCCTTCTCTATTCTATTATTTTATGTGGTCTCTAGCATGAGCACTCAAAAAAGAGACTCCAAACTTTAAAATTATATAAAATAAGTATTCCTCTGGATCTTAAATTTATGAGTTTTCTTATTTTAAATCCAAAAAACTTGGGTCTTAATGGGAATTTTGAATTGAGATAAAAAAAAATTCATCTTTTTTATTATATCATAAAAATCTGTGTTATTGCTTGGTTATTTAATATAATTTAAATCTCTTTGCTAATAAATTATGATGAAAATTTCATAAGCATTGCTTAAAAAATATAAGATCTATGATATTGATTTTTGGGAACTTGTAGTTAATTTAATTTTATACGTGTGGTATAATTTATCTATTGAAGATATTTTTTATTCTGATTGATGATGTTATCTTACTTGTGTATATTTAATTTTAATATACACAAAAGATGTAATTTCCTAGATAAATTGTTAATTTTACTTGTG
The DNA here is from genome assembly GCA_005239495.1 of Nicotiana undulata. Lineage (NCBI taxonomy): Eukaryota > Viridiplantae > Streptophyta > Magnoliopsida > Solanales > Solanaceae > Nicotiana > Nicotiana undulata. The sequence continues at coordinate 10,680 of ML241336.1, read as the reverse complement.
TAGTCATAATAAAGGTGTGATTTGTCATTTAAAATGCTAATTACGTTTGTTTTTTTATATATATATATATATCTGAGATATAATTTTTGTATTTACAAAAAAAAAAAAAATTCCTATTAGGTTGGCCCAAATAAACTAAAAAAAAAATCGAATAAACGTTCGTAACAAATTCCTATTAGTCATTACACGACATATATTACAGAAATTATGGCACCCGCCACCTTCAAATTCGAAACCGCCTCTGGTGTATTGACGGTAAATAAAGAGGCAATGGGGGTTCAACTTTTGATTCCTATAGCAATATCTTAAGAAATAAAATACACACTTAAATTTTCCAAGGATGTACAGAAAAGGTCGCACAAGTGAAGAAAAGAATTTGAAACTCTTATTTTGAGGTCATACACTTCTTTGCGGGAAATAAGCCCGCCATAAGACAAAGAACATTTGAAGAAGTGCATGTCAAATATTATCATTTTTAACCACTTTCAATTCATGGTGTCTAAATCAAGAAAAACAAGATATTGGGTTAGATGTGTCGATATAGAATGCAACTGGCGCATGCAATACTAAATGACTTTTAAGGGAATTCAGAACCAAAATGTTGTCTTTTTGGACAAAAGATACGTTAATGAGTGTAAAAAAAAAATTACATTTATATGTATAATGCCCAAATTCTCTACGCTATACTTTAACGGTAACTTTTGCCATTAAGGTATAGCGCATGGATTTACTGCGCTATATACGTCTAGCGTATGAAAACTGTGCGCTATACCTGGAACGATTTGACCACCAGGTATAGCGCGGAGAATTAAAACGCTATACCTCTTTTTTTAATCCTCCCTTATTCTTCCCCACGGCAGAAACATCCCTCCCCCATTTTTAAAAATTCCCACTGGTTATGGTCCCCTCTCCCCATTTCGTCTTTAAAAAAAAATTGTGGGCCCCTCCCGCACACAAAACGCTAAGAGCGTAGGTTCCACATCGTTCTGGAGCATCGTATTATTGTGGTTTCACTCTTTTGGACTCAAAATTTCAATCAATTTTCTTTCCGAAAATACCAAATCGAGGTATTTCGCTTTATTTTATGTCGAAACATGTATAATATTGCATATTAGTTGATTTGAATGTGTTTCTATATATTTTTGTGTTTTATTTGTGAAACTAGTATGTTATATTTATCCGGACTTAGATATTAATGTTCTAAAAAAATATAAAATTGAGAAATAATTTTTTTTGTTAATATGCGGACTTAGATATTAGTGTTTCCATGTCGTTTTGTGTTTTATTTGGGAAACTAGTATGTTATATGTATTTTTTTGAATGTTATGTGATTAAAATATATTTGTTGTTTATATTTAGTTTAGATTATTTATTAGCGTAGTAAAATGTAGAACCTTTTAGCGTAATAAAATATAGAGTTTTTTAGCGTAGAATCCTTGTAGTTTAAGTATCTCTTATACTGGTGAAAATACAAACTTTGTACAATTAAATAATTGAAAATTAAGAATTAAAATTATAAAACAAACACACAATTATAAAAATATTGAATTTGACACACATAATTATTCATGATAGTTTGGTGCTACTGGGCCTCAAATATCAAGCCTGGAACCCAGTAAAAATTGCACGGGGCGCCCTATTTGGTCGCCCCCATTTAACCTATACTCATTTTTTTTAAAAAGTTTTAATTCGTACTCACTTTTTAAACAACTTCAGCCCCCTTTCTCCTCCTCTTTTTCCTCCTCAAAGTTCGCCAGTTACAAACAAAAACTTGAAGTTCGCCAGTTACAAACAAAAACTTCAGCTCTGGAGCTGAAGTTCGCCAGTTACAAGCAAAAACTTTAGCTCTAGAGCTGAAGTTCGACAGTTACAAAATAAAAACTTCAGCTCTAGCAAGTTACAAAATAAAAACTTCAGTTCACCAGTTACAAAAACAAAAACTTCAGCTCTAGAGCTGAAGTTCGCCAGTTACAAAACAAAAGCTTCAGCTCTAGAGCTGACGTTCGCCAGTTACAAAAATAAAAACTTCAGCAATTACAAACAAAAACTTCAGCAAATAGAGAACAAAACTTCAGCTACTATGCTTAAGTTCAGCAATTACAAACAAAAACTTCAGCACACTTGGTTCAGCACACTTGCTACTTCAGTCCCGTCTACTAGAATGCTGAAGTTTTGCGTGATTGCCTTTGCTACTTCAGCCCCGTATGCTGAAGTTACGCAAAAAAGCAGGTACGCTTGTAATTTTTTTTGCAAAGCAGGCACAAGTTAAAACGTGACCCAAAAAGCGGGTATAGATGTAACTGCCCCCTGGAACCCATATGTATCCATGTAAATATTGTATAAATCTAAAAATTATATAACTCAAACAATTAATTATTTAATTTACAGATTAAACATACAATTAATGTTGTTTTAATTTACAGTTGACGACATGGACGCCTATACATCCCGACCCTTACTCTCCTGAGATATTAGTGCTACAGGGACGCAAACAACCTTGTATACAACCAGACTTGACTCCTATACCATCATCTCACGACACTCTTTTACGTTGTGCATTTTGTAAGTTCTGCTTACGCGCGCTTTATCAAGAAAAAGCATGCCCTTTGCCAACACCGTTGGTCTAGACTCATCCCACATTGCTGTCCGAATTTCATCAAAATCCCTTGTTAGAGCTTCCACATCCGGCATGCTTGGCAAGTTATCAAGGTAAGGAATCTTCCTTGAATGAAACGACACTTGGGACTCGTACACTCTTCGTCTAGGGGTGGGTGGAGCATACTCTCTCGTCAAATCAGGTCCTTCCTTCTCATCCTCCTCATCACCATCCTCACGAGGAAAGGGTGTCTCGTCTTCGTATTCATCAGCATTGTTGTCGTAATCACTATTCTCTTCCTCACTCTGTGCATCTGCCAGATCCCGATTTAATACGTCGTCTTCGGGCAATTGAGTGAGTACATGTGGTTCAACTTGCTCGTTTTCACTGCACAACCAACAAAATAGTAAGCTACTGAAATTAATAAATACTTTCCATATCGCTATATCACTTCACTTACAAGTCGTAATGTGATGAAATTCCATGATGGACATTTTCATTTAGGTGATGACTCCTGGATGGACCACCATGATCCAACACACCAAAAATACTATACTTGGGTTCATAATTTGTAAAATTCATATCCGGCCGGTACCCCCTGTTAAATATATAAGCGTTAATACAAATTCAATACAACAAAAATGTACATCGTAACACAAAAGAAAATTGAAGTTTACCACTCGTCTTGTGAATTATGTAAAGCAGGAGAGAAGTTATTTTCTCGCTGCTCATTCGCCGGCAGTGATAAATCAAGGAAAACTCTTTCATCCGGAACCTGTCCGGCAAAAACTGCTCCAGAATAACCACCCGATGACTGGAGGTTATCCCTAGTACGCGCAACCTCATTGTTGGGAAAGTCTTCGACCTTGACGTACATATCCAACATTTTGATTATAAAAAATTCCCGGTATTCATCCGGAGTCCTCAGAAAATTCCTCAAAGTTTCATCATCGTCGATGTTAATCTCCGAGTAAAAAGCACCCCCTTGCGGAGTGACGAAATACATATATCTTCCGGTTACTTTAAGTATCACTGAACGTTTCCTCACACTCATTTTTTTGCATAACAACGATATCAATTTATTGTACTCCATTGTAAGTGGCAATTTAACATGACACTGTGAAGATAAACTGTACCTCACAGAGTTATTCTCCATCACAACCTCACCCGCCCAATATAATGAAACTCTTATTCTACGCGCTTCAGACATTATGAAAAAATGCTTGAGACTTTAACAAGAAGAANTGTAGTTGATCCATCTTAAAACCCTTCTTCCTGTTTTAGATGAGGGGGGGGGGGGGGGGGGGGGGGGGGGGGCTGAAATTTTTGATGTATAGCGCTCTTTTAATGTGCGCTATACACATTTGAATTATTGTTATGTCAGTTAACTTATTGGTGGGGCCATAAACAGTCATATATAGCGTTTTAATTCCATGCGCTACACTTGACAGTTAAATCGTCCAGGTATAGTGCACAGTTTTCATACGCTAAACGTATATAGCATAGTAAATCCATGCGCTATACCTTAACGACAAAAATTACCGTTAAAGTATAGCGCAGAGAATTTGGGCATTATATATACAAATATAATTTTTTTTTAACACTCATTAACGTATCTTTTATCCAAAAAGATAATATTTTTGTTCCGGACTCACTTTTAAGGATCAATTGATTTGACAGCAAACATACCTGCTCTGTTTACTACAATAATCAGATCAAAGGAAAGCAACATCGAAGGTGATACGTGACTACATCGCTAAACTTTTACAAGAAGAATAAACTTAATTAAATAAAACCAAATTTTATGACAGATGAAATGAGAAGGAATATTGACTTACCATAAGGCATGACGTGTGCTACAACCTACTATTTCTGAGATAAGACGAACGCCGGAGCAAAATTACGAAGGACTGCCATCAAACCTTTACATGAATAAAATAAGAAACCTTGGCACATACATTAAGATAAAGAAGGATGAGCAGAAAAGGTATAAAATTCAGCAACCTTAATAATATTTAGCGCTAAATTATATCAATGATATTGTTTTCGTAAACAGGAGTTAACCCAAAATACAATACGAAAAATAGCCCCAAACATCAGGGTGTTACTAAGTCATGAACATCTAAACAACCGGTCTAGGAAATAGTGTCTACAAAGGTCTGTATCCAAATACAATAAAGAAAAAGAAAAGAAGACATGGAAGGAGAAACAAGGACTGCGAACGCCGGCAGCTATCTCGTAAATCTCCGATAACGAGCCGCGCACGAGATCAACGCCCTCCGTGTCCGGAAACACCTGAATCTGCACACGAAGTGCAGAGTGTAGCGTGAGTAAAACCAACTCAGTAAGTAACAATAATAAATAAGGAACTGAAAGATAGTGACGAGCTATACAGTTACATTTCATTTCAGTAATCTCAGCAATGAAAGTAGGCATGTTTTAATTCCGGCAATTTAAGTCAAATCAGTTACACATTACCAAGTTCGGGTAAAAACCGAATACAATGTCTTTCAGAAACATCAGAACAGTAACATATATCAGCTAAGTGTAGCAACAATTGAAGCAAGTACAACCTCATAGAGAAATAGTCACTCAATCTCTCTTCATAGCTCAAACACTCGCTTCTCAGCCCTCAACACTCACTCTCTATAGGTACTTGCGCTTATTGGGGGTGTACAAACTCCGGAGGGGTTCCTATAGTCCAATCTCTATAATCTGCACGGACAACTCACGTGCTGCACGGACAACTCATGTGCTATAGTATCATATCAATATCCGTACGGCCAACTCACGTGCCACAATATCATATCAGAATCCGCACGGACAACTCACGTCCTATGGTATCAATACCTTACAAACAGGCCCTCAGCCTCACTCCGTCATCAACCTCTCTAGTCTCACGACCCTCAGTAATCAAGGAAAATCAGCCCAAAATAGAATGATATAATGTATCAACGGGGAATAACAGAGGTTGAAGTATAATATGCAAGTAATACTACGACTGAGTATAAGTAACAATAATCAAGAAGATTCAACAGGTATCACGACCACTGTGGGTCTATACAGCACCAACATATAGCCTAATCATGATTTCTAACATGATTTACTGTCAATTTCTATAACACAAGAAGGGCACATAGCTAACAACAAACTTATTCAGCTTTCAATTTCATGGAATGGTCCAAGCCCCAATTTCCACGGTGAACGCCCACACACCCATCACCTAGCGTGTGTGTCACCTTCAAACAATCATATAATATAAAATTCGGGGTTTCATACCCTCAGGACCAGATTTAAAATTGTTACTTACCTCAATCCGCGCAAAACTCTACTCCAAAATGCCTTAGCCTCTCGAATCGATCTCCAAACGCTTCGAATCTTTACACAAGCAGTACAATACAATTAATATAAGCTAAAGAAATAAATTACATAAGGAAACACGAAATTATAAGCCAAAATCCGAAATGGGCTCAAACCCGTTCCCCGGGACCACGTCTCGGAATCCAAAAGTCACAAAAACCAAAAGCCCATTCACTCACGAATCTAACCATACCAAATTTATCAAAATCCGACACCATTTGGTCATCCAAATCCTCAAAATTTACTCTCCAAATCTCTAGCCCTAATCCCCCAAATGTCACCTCAAAAACTCACCAACTAGTGTAAAATTAGTGGGGAAACATCATTATTGAAGAAAAATGAACACAAGAATCTTACCTCAGTAATCACTTCAATTGGATAGTCAATTCACATATTCTCAAACAAAGTACACATACCGTATGCTCGGACACCAACAAGGGGATTCCACAAAGGTTAAAGTTAGCCATACATACCTGGAGTCGAAATTCCCTTCTAATTCCTATTCCCAAATCACCGGCCCGTCAAGCAACGACTATCTAATTCATAATGTAACACATTCTTCTTAGAATTGAGAATCATGAACACAATTCGAAGTCGCTTAGACATTTTATCGAATGCTATGTGACCCCTCAGATTACCAACCCCTTCTTTGTGAATATTTACTCTAACCCACTTTCCTTTACTAGATTGTGACAATAAATGAACATGCATGCAAGGTTCTTCACTTTTATCTTCAAGAACCCATTTAGGGGAGTTCTACTATTAACCAAAAATCTGAAAATTTAAGGGAAATGAGGTGGGGACTTACCTGTTAGAATAAAGAAGAAGATTACTCGAAAGTCCCAAGCCTGAGTGATTTTGGAAAATCAAATTGATGAAGAAGGAGCTTTCTCTCTCAAGAACCCTCTCTCCCCTCTCTCTATTTTGTTTAGAAAATCATTAAAAATGAACGGGAGGGGTGTTTTATTAAACAGGGGGTCGGGTTTTAAATTTAGAAAATAGGAGCCCCGACACAAAAATGCGGTCAGGAATGCGATCGCATTCCTGTCACAGAAATGGCCCTCAGATGGGCCAAAATTGGAAAAACAATCTGCCCAGGTATGCGACCACTATGCGGTCCGCATACCTGTTATGCGATCGCATAACCTCCCTCGCAAAAACCATGGGGCAAGAATGAGACAACTATGCGGTCCGCATACCCAAAATGTGATCACATTCTGGGCCGCATAGTTGTCCTCAATTTGGACAGAAGCCTGATCATGTATGCGACCATTATGCGGTCCGCATACACGTTATGCGATCGCATAGTGCGTCGCATAACAACACAATTCTGGAAAATTTTACTTTTCAAGTTTCAAGGTACTTTTTACTCAAAATAGGTCAGTTTTAAGAATTTCTACAGTTATAACAACACAGGGACCTATTCAGGCATTATTTAGACATAGAATTTTACGGGTCTTTACATTCTCCCCCACTTTAAATCATTCGTCCTCGAATGAGGATCAAAATGTCATTTGGTTTTGAAAACACAATATGCCAACCCCCAATTTTCACTAACTCCGATATTTTTTTGAAAATTTCGCCAGAGTTTCCTCTGTAATTAGGCCTATCTACCTGTCAGAGAGCCCCCGAAACACATGTTCTTGACCAATTAAATGCTACATAATGCAGTTATTCTTACAACTTGTATATAACCTTGTCACCTCAACAACTTGCATATATTCAATTACTTCCACATGCCATATACACTTCAATTAATCATTACCAATCTACACTCCTATTAGTCATTTAACCATCACAGGAGTTTCACATAATTTCACTTACTCCAACAATTTGCACAAATTAAGTTATCCCATCAAATCGTATGCAATTCAATTACTTCATCATGCTATACATAATTCAGTTAACACCACAACTTGCATATCATTTAACTATCACATGAATTGCACAAAATTTTAGCTTACTTCAAAGAGCTGCACATTACCCAAATAATCACAATGTTACATAAATATGGAACAACTTGAGAAGTTACAATAATAAGGAAATTAGGAGAGTGAAGCGTGCCTGCACAAAATTAAACACAAAGGTGTATTCACTTAGAGATGGCAGTTCTCACGATCACTACTAGACTTGTTCAAACAAATCAGGATATTTTTCTTTCATTTCACTTTCTGCTTCCCACGTGGCTTCCTTGACTTGCTGACTTCGTCATAACACTTTAATAGAAGCAATTTCTTTGTTTCTCAATCTACGGACTTGCCTATCAAGAATAGCAACTGGAACCTCTTCATACGATAATTCTTCATTAACCTCAATAGTCTCAACTGGAACGATGGCGGATGAATCTCCAACCACTTTCTTCAACATAGACATATGGAATACCGGGTGCACTAATGACGTTTCAGGGGGCAATTCCAGCCTATACGCGACTTGCCTATCCTTTGAGCGATCTGATATGGCCCGACGTACCTAGGGCTCAATTTCCATTTCTTCCCAAACCGCATCACCCATTTCATGGGATATACCTTCAAGTATACCCAATCATATACTTGAAACTCTAAATCCCTACGACAAACATCCGCATAGGATTTCTGATGACTCTGAGCAGTTTTCATCCTCTCCTGAATGACTCTAACTTTTTCCATAGCTTGATGCACAAGATCTGGTCCTAACAATTCTGCCTCACCAACCTCAAACCATCTGATCGGAGACCTACATCTCCTTCCGTACAATGCCTCAAATGGGGCCATCTGAATACTAGAATGGAAGTTGTTATTGTAAGCAAACTCTATAAGCGGATGATCATCCCAGCTACCCTTGAAATCCAAAACACAAGCCCGTAACATATCCTTAAGCGTCTGAATAGTCCGCTCCGCTTGACCATCAGTCTGCGGGTGAAAAGCCGTGCTGAGATTTACTTGAGTATCCAAACCTTGTTGAAATTTCCTCCAAAAGTTAGCTGTGAACTGGGCCCCTCGATCCAAAATAATAGAAACTGGAGTTCCATGAAGTGTAACTATTTCCTTGATATACAATTGAGCATACTGTTCTGCAGTATCGGTGGACTTGACTGGTAAGAAGTGAGCTGATTTCGTGAGTCGATCCACTATCACCCAAATTGAGTCGAACTTGCGCTGAGTGCGAGGTAACCCTACCACGAAGTCCATATTGATCATTTCCCATTTCCACATCGGTATCTCCATGATCTGCGTCAACCCACTGGGCCTCTGATGCTCGGCCTTCACCTACTGACAATTTGGACATCTAGCCACAAAGTCCGCCACACCCCTCTTCATACTACTCCACCAGTAAATCTCCTTGAGATCGTGATACATTTTCGTAGAACCTGGGTGAACAGAATACCTGGAATTATGAGCCTCTGCCATTACCCTCTCCCAGAGATCATCCACATCTGGAACACATAATCTCCCTTGACACCACAAGACACCGTCATCATTGCCGAGTGAAAAAGATGAAATCTTGTGATTCAAAATTGCTTCCCTCAATTGTATCAATGCTGGATCTCTGAATTGCTTTTCCTTGACTTCCGCTACAAGCGAAGACTCCGCTCCATTACTCACCACGACATCCCCCTAATCTGAGGTCGAAAGACAGAACCCAAGACTGGCCAGCTGATAAACCTCTCGAGCCAAAGGCCTCTGACCGACTTCTAAATGTGCCAAGCTACCCATGGATTTCCGACTAAGAGCGTCGGCTACCACATTCGCCTTCCCTGGGTGGTACAACATATTCATATCATAATCTTTGAGCAATTCTAACCACCTTCGCTGCCTTAAATTCAACTCATTCTGCTTGAATATATACTGAAGACTCTTGTGGTCGGTGAACACGTCCACATGGACCCCATAAAGATAATGCCGCCAAATTTTCAATACAAACACAACCGCAACGAGCTCCAAATCATGCGTCGGATAATTCTTCTCGTGATTCTTGAAATTCCTTGAAGCATACGCTACAACTTTACCACATTGCATCAACACACATCCCAAACCAACTCTCGAAGTATCACAATAAACCACGAATCCCTCTGAACCTTCTGGCAAGGTCAACACTGGTGCCGAAGTCAATCTCGACTTCAATTCCTGAAAACTCTGTTCACAAGCATCGGACCACTGAAACTTAACTGCTTTCTGCGTCAGCTTAGTCAATGGGGAGGCGAGAGTAGATAATCCCTCCATAAATCTCCGATAATACCCAACTAGACCCAAGAAACTACGAATCTCTATCGGGGTCGTTGGTCTAGGCCAATCCTTCACCGCTGCGATCTTTTGGGGATCAACTTGAATCCCTTCCTAGAAACAACATGGCCCAAAAAGGTGACTGATTCTAGCCAAAACTCACATTTTGAAAACTTTGCATACAACTGGTGCTGATGAAGAGTCTGCAGAACTGCTCTGAGGTGATTAGCATGATCTTCTTGACTTCGCAAATAAACGAGGATATCATCAATGAAGACTATCACGAAGGAGTCAAGAAACGGCCTTGAAAACCCGATTCATAAGATCCATAAAAGCTGCTGGGGCGTTGGTTAGCCCAAAAGACATTACCAAAAATTCAAAGTGCCCATAACGAGTCCTGAAGGCGGTCTTAGGAATATCCTGCTCCCTGATCTTTAACTGGTGGTACCCTGGCCGTAAATTAATCTTTGAGAAGAACCTAGCACCTTGCAACTGATCGAACAAATCATCTATCCGAGGCAGTGG
>ML241334.1:30356-85720 GCA_005239495.1 Nicotiana undulata | reverse complement strand
CCGTGCCGATTTGATAATTGAGATTACGCACGAGGGGACATGCCGTGCTCTGTTATTTGATTGTTTACCGTATACTGATATCTGTTTCTTCGGTTTCTGTTTTTACTTTCCAGCCGTATTCTCACTGTACCGTTGTGAAATAGATGTTGTTGTTCCTGTATCCCCAGCATGTACACATATCTTATTTTATTGTTTAAGTTTCGATATTATTGCTGCCCCGTTAATACTTTTCCTCTATTTGTTCCCATATCTCTTCTATTTGATCATACTTGTTTTCATTATCGGTTAATTCTTGTACATATATCTGCTTAGACTAGGACAGGTGATCGTATTATGCTAAGTCTAGCCTCGTCACTACTTCGGCCGGGGTTAGGCTTGGCACTTACTCAGTACATGGGGTCGGTTGTACTGATACTACACTGCACTTCCTTGTGTTGTGCAGACCCTGCTACTGGACCCCATGGAGCGTTCTGAAGGAGATACTTTCAGTCCATGTCAGAGCTTCGAGGTATACACTGGCGTCCGTGGATCCCGAGGCTTCTTTCCTTTATCGCTTCATTGTCTTTCTCCTTTATTTCCAAGACAATGTTGTACTTTCATTCCAGACTTGTATTTAGTATTCTAGTAGTTAGTCCGTGAGATTGTGACACCCCGATTTTGGGAGTTTACGTTATTTTATGATTGTTATGTTCCTCCTTTCCGCATTCAAGTTTTGTTATTTTTATTATCGATGTTGGAAAGATTATTGTTGGGAAAGGTATGTTATTGATGTACGGTGAAACGGTTTCCCACTATCATCCCAGTATATGATTGAATTAGTTAAAGTTGAAATGTTAGCGTTTTATTTATTATTAAGAAAGGTTTTAAATTACTATGGCAAGATATACGTTGGCTGGCCTAGCGGCTTCAACGTTAGGCGCAATCACGGCCTAAAGGGTGGGAATTTGGGTCGTGACACAAGAAGCTAGTGTACAAGATTGAGATGCGAAGGCTCGAGGATGTGAATTGATGCTCTCATCATAGGGAGTTAATGCGCGCTGCACTCTTTTTTCCTTACAAGGTTTTGTCCCACTGGGTTTTCCTTGCAAATTTTTTAACGAGGCAACCAAAAGGGGTATTGTTAGATATGTGTACTCTTTTTCCTTTTCTAGAATTTTTTTCCCATCGGGTTTTATTTTAGTTAAGGTTTTAACAAGGCACATTATTTGTTGAATAGACATTCAACGAGAGTGTTATAAATAGAATTCTATTTAAGGTGAATGTCTATATTTTAGAGAGATCTTAGGGATTTTACTTGGTGGCTAAGTCACTCTTTCCCTATAAATAGTGGGGGTCCTATTCCATTGTAATTGATCCCAAAATTCAATAAGAATTCCCTCTCCATCTTTCTCTGTAATATTATTATTGTTCTTTTATTGTTTCATAACAAAACTGACTTTTTAAGTTATATTTTACCTCTCTATAATAGTTTTTACCTATAACATCAACATCCATATTAATAGCAGAACGCTCTTTGTAAAATTACCTTTATATTGTACTAATAATTCTAAAAATCTGCATTACAAGTTTTTCATCTTGCATAATACATCAGATTTGAATATCTACATATGATAAGGGCAAAATTGAATTACCAAATAATCTGAGTGAAATTCTACCCAATTCTACACTAAATTCCATCAAACAAATTATTAAATATGTTAATCTTGTTGTTCCATTTTTTTGGCTTTTCCCTTATTTTTTCTGTTTATGTGTTACATATTACAAAACCCAAAAGTCACCTATTAAATTCTGTTAATTACATTATAGTATAGCCTGTATTAACGCTAATTAATTACTATATTTATCTTGCCTAATTACTATTTGTTGAGAGTATCAGAAAGGAATAATTCAAATTCTTAACACTAAATTACTCAACTTTCTCTTCTTCTTCTTCTTCCTTTTTTGTCCTTTGTTAGATTGCCAGAGGCGGACTAATTCTTTTGTGGAATGGGGTCTTTTGGTAAATTCCGGGTAAATTAAATGAGTTACTATTACATATTGTTAAATCTAACTTCTAGATTAAGTTCTTCTCTTACTTGAACAAAGTGGGATTCAATGGAAAAATATAACGAGGGAAAACGTTTGTATTTGACAACATATATATGAAAAATTCTTTCAAAAACGTTCATTTATGACAATATGTATTAAACTATGTTTTGCTTTAAATAAATAAAAATATTTATGCGCTAATATATAAATTGACTCAAATGTATGCTATTTATATGCGTTTTCTTTTTCATAGAAATATGAGATAAATTTTCAACCATTATTGCAACACTAATTATATCTTTTCAGCACAAATTAAAATCCCTTACTTTGATAATATATATATTTTCATGAAACTTGATTTATATGTCAATCATTTCCATATTGTACTAATGAAACCATGAAAATTATTGAAGAAAGATAAGTGATTGAAGTTTGAATTTACTATGTTGATTAGAAAGTATACCCCTCTATAATATGAGAGGTATATTGAAGGAAAGCAAGTAATTAAGTTCTAGTTATAGAAGGAAAAAAAAGTCATGGATGATATGAATTTGGTTTTTGAAATTTGCTTTACCTAGTCATTCAATTAATTTATTGCACCAACTTTTTCATTCTTTGAAATAAACTTAAATAGTCGCATATAAAAAAAAATAACCGACAAATATATAATATATGAATGTATATCAACTAGCAAATATAAGTACTTTTGGTCAAACGGCTAGTGTGTAACTTTCCCTTGAATATATTCAAACGGTGTGATTAAAATGGTGTGACGCGCACAAATAGTCTTGGAACTCATTTCAGATGTACTTAATAGATCTAAACAAAATAGGATATATACTATATAGTATAGCCGTTCAAAAAAATAGTAGCTGTATAATATATAAAAAATATACATATTTTATACATAATTATATTTTTTTGTATATTGACTAGTGGATGTAATTACTTTTGGCCGACCGACCAAATGTATAACTTGCCCAGAAAAATTAGGGCAAAGATTATTTTAGCATATGGCCGAAACTATTTGCATCTATTAGCCGCAAAAGTATATAAAATTTATATATTCTTTGTATATAATATACATAGAAGTATATATATAAAATATATATATATTTTCGGGTATTATTTTTTAGAACGACTATACAATATCATTTTCTCAAATGAAGAAATAACCCAAATAGCCACCCACTCAACCGCATAAACTAAAAATAGCTGGTGAAGGTATAATATATGCATATTTATGTATTTTATGTGTATAAATATGTATAATCAATGTATAATGTATGTAGATGACTAAAAAATGTAAATAGTGAATATATCTGGCTATTTGTGTAAAGATCCCAAAAATAATTGGAACCCATTAGAGAAAAAGGACCTCGGCCCAAGACCATCCTTGTAACTGGCTACTTCAGAAATGAGCCCAGATTCGAACTAGCATTTCTTTCTTAAACCCTTCTCTGCCGCCATATACGTGCTGTTTTTAGCTGCGAAAATCTTCACGTTCTCTTTTTCCGGCCGAATCGAAAATTGTAAGTGTTACTTTCGTTTTATGTTTATCGATGTTAATTGCTTTAATTACTCAAATAAATTGATATCACTGTTCCTGTTGATTTCTAATGGCTTCAAATTGTTAAATTATACCCTTTTCGTTCCAATTTAGGTGACGTAATTTGAAAATGGATACTCCGGTTACTCAGATTAGCAAAAAACGAAAGGTTAGTGATATTTTTAACTTTTTTCGTTAAATTTCAATACACGGTTGTTCATATTCTGGAATACTTAAGATTGGAGATGTTTGTGAATCAGTTTGTTGCTGATGGCGTCTTTTTTGCGGAGCTTAACGAAGTGTTGACACGTGAGTTGGCTGAGGATGGATATTCTGGAGTTGAGGTTAGAGTCACTCCTGTGAGGACTGAGATCATCATCAGAGCCACTCGTACTCAGAACGTTTTAGGTGATAACTCTAATTTAGGATTTTTTTCAACTATTTTCTGTGTCTAAAGGTTATACTTTTGGTGGCTAACGTTAAAATTCCATTCATTTTATAGTAATCTTTGATATTTCTGTTGGCTTTCTTCGTTCTATTTATGGCTTCGGTTCCAAAAAAATATCGGTAGAAGACTTTTGAAACTTGTGTTAATCTTGCTATCACATTTGTTGCCGTAAGATTTGAAGCTTTTGGTCTCAAACATGTTACAACAATTTTGTTGCTATAAAAGCTTCTAATTAGGGGAAAAAACTGGAAGTTCAAAATTAAATTGTTTCCAAATACCTAAATGTCATTCTTCTTAAAATGCAATGAACTGGAACAGATGGAATATTTCTATTTAGTCGAGTGGTTAATTAATCTTGCAATTTTTCATTAACTCTTAATTTTCATCATGATTTTGGTTGGATTTTATGTTGATGACATCATTGGTCTTGCCGTTTCTTCTTTGCAAACTTTCAAGATTCGACTGATAAAATATGTTTGAAATTAATTTTGTGGCTTTGTTTCTTTTTTAGTTACTGCTGAGTTAGCCATTTAGTTTGCCTTATAAATTTGAATGGAGGAAAGGGGACAAACAAAAGAGATAAGATGCGGAGGATGAGAGAATGAGAAAAAAATTGCATCTTTGTGACATTTGGATTTCAAAGAAAGAACAAGAAAGCAAGGATATGATAGTGTTTTTGGACTTTTGACCCAAAAGAACAAGAAGTAAGAGAGATAATGGACATTTACATTCACTGATGACTTGTAGCGTTTTATTCATTTTGTAGTGAGTTGTTGTCCTCCATGACTAAATAGTTTCCCTCCACCTCATGTCTTTATCCTCTTGCTGAAAAGAAGTGTGTCCCAGTGTCTGTATGTGAATAAGTTCTGATTGGTGTTATTTTTAGTTGATTAGCACCAATTTTTTGTTATTTGATACATTGGGTCCATGTATTAGGCGAGAAGGGAAGGAGGATTCGGGAACTGACATCAGTTGTCCAGAAGCGATTCAAATTTAAAGAGAACTCTGTGGAGCTATATGCAGAGAAGGTTAACAACCGAGGGCTTTGTGCCGTTGCTCAGGCCGAATCACTTCGCTACAAGCTCCTTGGTGGTCTCGCTGTTAGGAGGTAGGTGTTCAGTCTATGTACGAGATTACAGTTGCTTCAAAATTGCTTGTTGTTGGTCCGTTGATACTTCTTCTGATGTTTCAATAGTTTCTTTTGCGAGGAATTCTTGTATGCTTAATATCTTTTGTTTCTGCATTAATATCTTTTGTTTCTGCATTACCTTTCTCTGGTAATATTTGACAATCTCTGCATGTGTGTTTCAGTCAATGTCTCTTCTTTTATTTATTTCCAGTGCTCTTTACTGGGACTTATTAACTTTTGAGGATTTTGGGTTTGTGCATAATTTTTTGTGCATATGTTATCCACCAATGTTCTAGTGCCAGTTTTGTGTTGGATGTTGATTAGAGTCCTCTATGCAAACATCCTTGTGGAATATTTGTCTTTATGCATAATTTAGAGAGGAACATTGGTAAATAATACAAGCTTGTATTGTGATTAAACTTGAAATAAGTATATGTTGTTCAAAATGGAACCAAGGGTCAACGAAGTGGGTGAAAATCAATGGAGGCCAGGCCCCAGGGTTTAAATTCCAGCAGGGATAATAAAAAATAGGTGATTTCTTCCCATTTGCCTAAACCTTTTTGAGCTCAGTTCTTTCACCTTATTTTCTGGGTTTCTTGTTTGTGCATAAAGCTCTGATGATGAAGTTGTCAAAATGCTTATATCGTTCCAATTTCTGAAGCTTTGGTCATATAGATTGAAAGCTATATGTGGAGCTGAAGGGACAACTGAGGAGCTTGTTTGCTTAACCCTCTCGGGCGGTTACCCGGTACCTGTGCTGGTAGGAAGCAGCATGTACTTGGTGGAATAGTGTAGATGCAAGTAAGCTGGTCTAGATCACCATTATAAAAACAAGTATATGTTATTCAAAATGATTTTTTGAGCGGTGACCTTATTTGAGCCCGAGCTAATTCCTCAAGTTGAGTATCTATAAAGCAATTAGGTTGACTTAGTGCCGAATTTGTGTCAGAAGATGACTATGTCAACCGAAGTTCGAAAAATGTTGTGAGTGGTGTTCTGGTAAATATATAAGCATATGTCCTTGGGTTGTGACATACAACGTTATTAAAGCCATCAGTTTGTCACATCAAGCGATGAAGCAATGAAAAGCGAGGGATGATGGCTTCACGGGTGAACCCGTTCACATTAGAGAAGTTTTTGGCTTTAAGAAAGGTGAACAAAGTGATCCAACGAGAATCAGGCGTTTCTTTTACTCTCAACTTTTAGAAGTTTGATTTATATCGGCTTTATTATATATTGGGTTGTTTTAATTGCAATTTAATTTTGTTTGTATACTAATTTCATGGATGTCTGCTACTTTTTAGTTTCCATAAATTATGTGCTTCACTTCTCTCTTCGCTTGAAGTGCATGAACCTTGTCACTTTTTTGTGCTTTCCAATTCTAAAAATACTCCGGACATACTTGAATTTGTTTTCTTCAATTTCTTTGTGATCTCTGTGGTTTAATGCTTTTCACATTTCATTTTTTAAATTGTTCTTTGATTTTTTTATTATCAGGGCATGCTATGGTGTTCTGAGATTTATAATGGAGAATGGAGCCAAGGGATGCGAGGTATGCTACTGCAATGCTCTATATATCTGCTCACTACACCTCAGATGCAGAGTAGTAACACCTGATTGATTTATTAAACAGGTGATCGTTAGTGGAAAGCTGAGGGCTCAGCGTGCTAAATCTATGAAGTTCAAAGACGGTTATATGATTTCTTCCGGTCAGCCTGTCAAGGAGTATATTGACTCTGCTGTAAGACATATTCTCATGAGACAGGTTGGTTCCATGCAAGTCACTTCCTCAGCCATGCTAATTTGTTCGCCTTGTTTACTTTATCTTCTCCTCGATAACGAAGAAATTCCAATGGCGCACGGTTTGAATTGCCCCTCTCTAGTTAAATCAACACGCACTAAACCCCGCACTCACGCACTGCGCACTTACCACTAGACCTAAGCTTTGAGGGCTTGTTTTCTTTTCTTGATTTCTTTTATTTTTCTTATCGTCGTTGTTATCTTGTGATGTGTTCCACTTTTTTGGGTTGTACAGGGAGTACTTGGCATCAAGGTTAAGATCATGCTTGATTGGGATCCAAAAGGAAAGCAAGGTCCAACAACTCCTCTTCCAGATCTTGTCACAATACATCCCCCCAAGGAGGAAGAAGATTTCATCACAACGTCTGTTGTGGTGCCAGACGTAGTGCCAACAATGTTGCCAACTGATATTCCTATCCCAGTCCCAGTTATGTAGACAGCGAACCTCACTTGCCTCTCGCTGAATAATCTCTGAATGTTACATCTATAAGTCAAGTTTTAGTTTTTTTTCTTCTTTTTTTTGTTCATCTTTGGCTACTGTTAAACATGTCTGGAAATCCGTTACTTCATATCAGTATCTTTCAAATGCACCTAATAAGATTTTATTCTATTAATGGTTTGATTGTACCCTTATTATGACTTTTTTGGGGGGTTTTGTTGTTTAGTTCATTAGTTGGGAATGATGTTCTGTTTAAATTTTACTGGACATAATGGAACAAATCCTCAGCTTAACTCAATAGAAGAATATGTAACTTAAGTCCCCTTACTGTTGAGTTCCAAAAACATTAGCTTTGTTTCTCTCAGATTCAAGTTATTGTTTTGTTATTTGGAGTTTATTACCTGTAGTTATCCTTTATGTGAACCAAACTTTGTGAAATCTTCGAGAACTAGTCATATTGTAAAAAGGAATAAGATTGAGCAATTTAAATTAAAACCACTGCATTTTCTTTGTGAAGTTAATTTGTTTACTTTGTGTACAAGTAGTCACTATTTAGGAATCAAACACAAGCTGTTTTGTAGTTAATAACACAAGTTTGAATTATCATTGAAGGATGTGACGAGACAATTTCTTTTCATGTGATTTTAGGTCTATCTGTCCCTTTTTAACATCTTCATTTACGTATAAACCGGTACATTTGTAGGTTGATGCAAGACATGACGAAACTATCTCAAGCGACATTCTTTCATTTTATCCTCATTGATGAATATGGTCATTTTTAATCTTATGTAATCTTGTATGACCGCACATTTATCTTAGCATTCACATCTCTGCAATAATAATCTTGTGGATATGTTAGACTTTAACAATCAACATTCACTACCATATAACATTGTCGGTGTTATAGTTGCACTATAAAATAACGCATGAGTAGCTTTGGTGCAGAGAAGTTGAAATCTTTTGTCTTTTCGACAATGAGAATAGAATATAAATCACAATAGCAATAAAATATTGTTGCTTTTGCGTCCAAATTTTGTGCATGTTTACCTGCATCTTCTTATGTATCCAAATTGATGGAAGTTGTTAACATTTAATTTGACGTAATTGTAACAAGTTACACTTTTTTTAGATAAATAATAAATGAAATGCATGTAGTACGTTTTTTAAGTGACTTGGCATCTCTAGCAAAACTACAACTAATGAATTAGGAGTATTATCACTTTCAGCTCGCGCAAAAAACGAAAAATCATTTACATTCGATAGCAGAAAAAGTGTAAGAAATTTATATATATACATTATCCCAAGAATACTAGCAAGGAGCCAAGGAGTATAGTATGATAGATAAGGTCAATCAATTGTCAACTATATGTCTTATGAAATTCTGATAGGGAGCGCTTCCCTTTGGGAAATTTCGAATACCAAATGAATAATGCGACAAAAAACTATAATCAATTGTCATGTAAACATACACAAATCATAGTGGAATTAATTAAACATCATATAGATACAATCAAGAAAGAGACAAATTTAACCAACTTATTAACTCCTCTTAACAGGATCAAAGTTGGAAACACCAATAATAGCACCAATAATTGCAGTAAGCACAGCCCCACCTGCCACAATACTAAGCAAGAAATTCTTGAGTGATGGTGAAACTCCATCAGCAGCTTGTGCTACATCAGGTACAACCATTGATGCTGTAAGTACACCTGCAGTCAATCCTGTCACTACTTTTTCCTTAAGTGAAGAAGCTTTCACTACAAACTTAGCAACAATTGGTTTTGAATTTGTTGCAATTTGTTTTGATGTCTTAATTGGCAATGGCTTAAAAAAAGCTTCAACAATTGGTTGCTTCTTTTGGTTTTTGTATGTTAGTGGCATTGCCATTGAAACTACTGAAGTTGAAGCCATTATTTTTTGCTCTCAAGTTTTTTCTTTTTTCTTCCTTGTAAAATTTAAGAGTGTTGTATTGGTAAAATGATGTGATTTTGAGAGGAGAAAGAGGAATTTAGATTGAGAGGATTTTTATTGAGAGGTGGAAAATTGAGCTTTGGGGGGTTTGGTATCTTTTCCTTTGTTCTTACGTGGCTGGTTTTCATTGGCTATGGTGGATAAGGTTATCTTATTGAAAGCTTGTCATAATTTTATGTTCTTGTAAGCTGAGAAAAACTCATATTGCATCAAATTTCTAGGGTTTGGAGGCATATGATAATACCTAACCCTTTTTTGTAATTTATATATTTGAATTTGAATATACATCTTTTTACTAAAAATTAGGCTATTGTCTTGTATAATATATAATTAATTATTTATGTCGCGCGCGTGATATATATATGAGTCTAATGCTAAAAACCTTAAAAGTTTAATCCACCAATTCTAAATTCTGAATCCGCCTCTGAGTGATAGTACATCCAAATTCAAGGTAATGGTTGAGTGATGATGTGGCGATGGCGGGTAGTAGTAGTTGGTGGTGGCGGTCGGTGACGACGGTGGAAGCTAGTGGTAGTGGCTGGCGATAAAGTTGATCGACGGTGTTGATTGGCGCGGATGGTTAATAGTGGCGATTGTATGATAACAATTGAAAAGATCACCTTTACAATAATCTTTTGAGTAACGTCTTTAATAATATTAAGACCGTATAAGAATAAACCAAATCTAATTAAGAGTAACTAAGTGATTGTGGAAAAAAAGAGATAGATAAACTTAATCAACAGAGTTTTAAGATTCAAATTCAAATTTCCATTAAGTGGAAATAAATAGGCAGGACTATCACGACATCTACATCCAGTATGCATGGATGGCAATAAATAAAAATTAGTATATTTATATGTTTCTAAAAAAATCATAAAATTCAAGTCAATTACGGTGGATACAGGTGGGTCGGGTTTTTAAATTTATAAACCAATCAACAAGTCGGGTTTTCAATCTCGGTTTTTTTCGGATTTTCCAGGGTTTTTTAGGTTTTCGGGGCTTTATTTTTTTTCCTGTAAAGTCTTCATAGCATACGATATGTAACTTGTGCTCCAAATTTTCTTAAGTCCTAGTAAAATACAACTATGTAATGTATTTTTCAAGAAACTAACACAATAATATGAGATAAGTCATAACATTATACTAAAATATTCAATAACAAAGATAAAATTGTTATGAAACAATAAAAGAAGAAGAACAATATTGCAGAGAAAGAGAGAGTGAATTCTTATTGAATTTTGGGATGATTTACAATGGAATAAAACCCCTCTATTTACAGGGAAAAAGTGACTTAGCCACCAAGTAACAAACCCTAGAATCTCTCTAGAATATAGACATTCACCATAAATAGGATTCTATTTATAACACTCCCCCTTGAATGTCTATTCAACAAATAATGTGCCTCGTTAAAACCTTAACTAAAATAAAACCCAATGGGAAAAAAATTCTATAAAAGGAAAAAGAGTACACATATCTAACAATACGCCATTTGGTTGCCTCGTTAAAAATCTTGCAAGGAAAACCCAGTGGGACAAAACCTTGTAAGGGAAAAAGAGTACAACGCGTATTAACTCCCCCTGATGAGAGAATCAATTCACATCCTCGAGCCTTGGCATTCCAATCTTGTGTACTAGCTTCTTGAAGGTTGACGTGAGCAGAGATTTGATGAATAAAATAGCCATATTAACTCCAATGAATATGTTGCACCTTGAAAATCCTCGCTATCACATTATCATGCTTATAATTATAGCAAGATACATATGTGCACAAATAACACTTATAATGTGGTACTTCATGACCAAAAATTGTATATGCTTTAAGCGATTTAAATCCTTCAAGAATTGTCATATAAGTCATATAATAGACTTTAATTAGATGCAAATCAAGTTTTCATGTCATACTAAACAAATAAGATATCGAAAACTGATTGCACATATCATTGACTTTATATTTTCAAGTGTTTGAACTGCAGGTCCAAATACTTGTCTTTGATATGAAACCAATTCTATTCGAATTGCGTTTCTTCTATTTGGCCAATATTTTTGTGTCTGTATTCGACAAACTTAAGATCCTCATCTATACTTAGCGCTATGATAAATGTCGTCGACGAACATTTTATATCGGTTCCAAATTTTTTTTTCATAAAGACATAACATAGTGATCTCTTCATTCATATTTCAGGTACCTGAACCTCTGTTGGGATTTTATGAAGTGTTATGTCATGTGATCTTCTAGATCACTTGCCTCCTTTATTATGATCATTTTGATCATTTGCTCATCTTCTTTATCAAGAAGTTTATTTGAACCGATTTGTCTATACACTTTAAGTGTGCCATAGACTTTGTCCTTCTAGGACATAATAGGATGCATTCGTAATGAGAATATAATTACTTTCTTTGGGTCATGAAGTGCGTCTGGCATGCTTTACATTGTAGATGAATTATCTTTTATGAACTTCAAGCCCATATTATCTTATTCGAGGATCAAGATATACAAATGATAATTTTTTCCACGTAACTTTTTCTCAACTGTTTATCATGTCTCCCCCTCATGTTAGAAAAACTAACTTTCTTATTCAATTTTGGGAACCCATCTTTGTGCATTATGGCGTTAATCAAAATATACATCGCACATCAATAATAATAAGATGAAATTATTTGGTTCATGACCCTGAACCACTTGTGAGGGGAGAATGCAATATACTTTCGTATATAATGTATATCAAACTGATATAAATAACTTAGTTCTCATAAGTAATAGTTTAGCTATTATGTGGAGGCACTCAATAAATCATTTTGCTAAACCAATTGTGATGTAAACCAATTTATCAAGATGAACTATCTTGAATAGACTCTGGAAATTATGCTCTAAATTAAATTATTGAGCAAGCTACCTCGCAAACACCATGTTGCGGGTTAATAATAATCGCACATTTAACCATCTCATAGATGCATCTTATGTGGTATACATGGCAGTGAATGGGCCCATATTCACCTTTTTGATTTCCAGCATTCATGGGATTCAGTCCCAATTTCAGTTGGTACAATGGTTAATGAGAACAAGGAATATAAGAGAATTCGTAAATAACTTTCTAGTTCTTTAATATTTACCCATGTGAATTCTCTTTCATTTTTGCACATGATACTTAAATTAATATGGCTAAACTAATTATGCCAACTGAATAAATTATCAATATTGGTAAAGTTCAGGTTTACACCATGACGTGTGCAATTATCAATAAACTCCAAGTTTATTATGATATATAATTTTATATCAATAAACATCCACTTTATTGTGGTATTCTTTTATTTGTATAGTACAAACTGGAGAATAAAGCCGGTAACTTTAACACATATATTACCCCGCTACAAGTTGTAGTAATAGAAGATATTAAATCTTTCCTTTATTTATAGTCTCGGTATAACCAATCGCTTTCGCGAATACTTTAGAAACTCAATAAGTTTCTTTGAGACTTACTACAACATAATAAATTGACATGATAATCAATCGTATTCCTCCAAAATAGTTATAATTGGCTCTTTCAAAGCTCTCAATTAATTTGGTACTACCACATATTCATCAACATCCATGTGGTGAATATCACTTTCAAGGAGAAAGTTATAAATTATGGTCATTGTCAAAATTATATGCAAAATCTGTTTCTTGCATTAATGTTATCCTTTAGTAATACCATTGCCAAAATATTTTGGCGTACAATAGGTACATGACCAATGACCATTCATGCCATAATAATGACATTATTTTCTTATATCATCTCAAACCTCCTTTTAGAGGCGAATGTAATATATTCACTACCACTAGCACGTTCATATTCTTCCAAGAATGAATATGTATTCATAAATCAGATGTTGTCACATTCTCTTCACGAATGGACCATAATCATCTATATGTACTTTACAAAATCTCATGTCAAATCGATGACAAATATTACTTTCAAAGAGTGAAAGATTATTTTGAGAATTCTTATTATTCTCATTATCACAAATATGACGATTATAATTTCGTCTATTGCCACGTCCACATCCATTGATACCTTCATGGTAATAATTTGTCTTCTTTCAGACTTATCACATATTGCTATCACATTCTCTTAAGGGGAATGAGAATGAAGCAAATTCAATGGGACGAGTTTCCACTTTTTTGCCCACAATCATACATGAATTTGATCATGGCAGGGCATAGAAATTTTACCACTTTGGTGGTTATAATTTTTTGCAAACTCTATAGGAGTTATAATCAAAGTTTATTGTCTTTGCTTGCATTTAAAATCAAATTATAGAATTTCAAGAATTTAAAAGAAAAAAATAAAGTAAAATACTTACCTTAAATCCAGAATTTAATCATGAAGAAAGTTCATGGAGAATTGACAATCATTATGCTCAACCCAAATCTTCTACTCAATTGATTAGAGTCTCGTGCTGATAACGTGTTATGAAACAATAAAAGAAGAAGAACAATATTGTAGAGAAAGAGAGAGGGAATTCTTATTGAATTTTGGGATGATTTACAATGGAATAAAACCCCTCTATTTATAGGGAAAAAGTGACTTAGCCACCAAGTAACAAACCCTAGAATCTCTAGAATATAGACATTCACCGTAAATAGAATTCTATTTATAACAAAAATAATAAAATTACATAAAACAAATATTGCTAATTAATAAGTCATAATGAAAATTAACATAATCTAAAAATACTATATAAGTCATGCTAAAATAAATATAGCTAACAAGTACTAATATTAATTACATAACTAAGCACTAAAGAAAAAGATAAACTAAGTTATGCACTTTCATTATAAACCAAAGTAAAACTAAAATAATTATCCAACACTATCGTCATTCCTAGTATTAAATTGAATTTCTTTTGTTAGCAGTATCGATTTGAACTTTGTTTGAGTTACTATATTTATGGGCTTTAATTTTTTTTTACCATTCAAGAATGTTAAGTTTAAACTTGAAATAATACGTTAAAAGATAAAACTGTGAAAAAATTTAAGAAATATTTATAAACTACATTAAAATAAATATTTATATGTATAAATATTTTTAAAAATTATATAAATGTACTATCGGGTTGGTTTGGTTTCGGTGTGACTTTTTAAGTTAAAATCAAACCAAACCAATTATGGTCAGATTTTATTTTCCAATACCAAACCAAACCAAATCAAACAACATCGGATATTTTTTTCGGTTTGACTCTGATTATTAGTTCGGTGTGGTTTATCGGTTTTCTTTGTATACCCCTAGTTGGAAGCAACAACATATGCATAATTTTCCTTAAGCAATATCCATATTTAACAAATAAATAAACAACGACTACAACAACATACCCAGTATTATCCCACACCGTAGGGTATGTGGAGGGTAGTGTGTACATAGACCTTACCCTACCTTGTGAGGATAGAGAGACTATTTCCAATATACCCTCAGCTCTGTTTGACCGAAAAATATATTAATTCTTGGTTAAACTAATTAATGAGTTATTAAGGCGGACCAATCCTAGTTAGAGATAATAACTCTAGATCTGAGACAAATAAAGAAATAACAATATATTTGGATGAAGATGCGGACAATAAATGTGATAAGATATATTAATATGTAAAGGGTGCAAGCAATAAATAACATTGAATGGCAATAAATGTGAATAGAGGGGAAGATTCACCCAATATTGGAGAGGGTGAAGGATTCCTTCCTCTAACAATGATGAATGACACGAGTAAGATAGAATATTATGTACTTTCTTGGATCTGATGGAAATGGCAATAGAATAGTTCACAAAAAGGTTGAATCTTTGTGAAAAGTAGTTCCTTGTATTTTCTCTGAGAGCTTATACTTTTGAAGTGTTCTTATCATATGGATTATTACATGCCTCTTTCCCCTTCTTTCTTTCAATTTATATGGGATATTCCCAAAGAACCCTAAAAGTACAAACAAAGAGGATATTCAGTAGAATATTCCCTCTGAGGATCCCAATATAAACTAGTTGTTACTTCTAGTTCCACTGCTCGACTGGTTGCTGATTTGTTCGACTTATGAGGTTACTGGTTGACCACGATCACGCCACTCATAATAATTTGTGAGTTTCTCTCATCGTCCTTTTTTGCACGACTTGATCCCCAATCTGATTTTGACCCATACAATTAGTCCCCCCGCTTCACGAGGTCGTCTTTTGGTTGACCTCGTTGAACGGACATCGTCGGTCGTGCTTGGGAAATTTATATGGAGGGGATTGAGTGGAAAGAAGTTTGCACGACATGGCTACGTGGCGCTTCAAGAACCACAAATCGTTGTGACGTCATCTTAGGGTGACATCATTGCTTTAGGCATCATCATTACGTGTCTTCCCAACGTGCCGCATCATTTCTCGTGCCTGTGTTGTTTCGATTCTCAGTGCAACTGACGGTTGGCGTTCTCGATTCGGGTGCATGTTCCCTTATAAATACTGGTGGAGAGCCCCTCAAGCCAAACTTTACATTCTCCCATTTTCTAAGCTTTCGCTTTTTATCACCTTCTTCTCCTTCTTGCGTTCTTATTTCAACTAGCCTCCCGTTTTTGCAATCTCCGGTTTGAGCGATTTATGAAATTTTTGCTCCTCTTTGGGACCATATTCTTAATACTTGCGTGTCACGACCCCAAAACACCCGGCCGTGATGGCGCATGTCGTGGAATCAGGCAAGCCACACATCTTATTTTAATAAGGATTTGTTTTCAGAAAATTGATGCATTTAGGGACAAAAGTGCCAAAAGTAATCCATTCGGAAGTTTAACATCATTAAAATACAATAAAAACTAACCCCAGATTCTAGTATCACTGAGTCATGAGCTACTACAACATAAGGATGTCAAAATACAAAAATAGACAACGTAGTCTGAGATAATAAAAATGCGACAGGAAGATAAGAGGGAAAAGACGAGGCTGCGATCGCCAGCTGCTACCTCGAAGACTCCAAAAGAAACTCTAACAGCAAATCAGTAACCACTACCGGGTCCCGATGAACTATGTGCACCAAAGGTGCATGGGGTAACGTGAGTACACCAACTCAGAAGCAACGAACCCAAACTATGGGTTGAGAGGTAGTGACTGACTAAACCTCAATAATTACAATAATCAGCGTACAAAATTTAGACATGTTCACAGTTTATCAGAAAACAACAACAGAATATGCTAGATATATCTCAATATGCTCTACATGCCAACATATCAACAGTGTGGAAATGCACATAGTGCTCACATCTCTCCCACAGAAGTCCACTCAGTGCAATATATGGCTCTCAGGCCCATGGAAGATCCATCACGGAATATGCATAAACACCAGTGACCGTAGTCACTCAGTACTGAGGAAAAAGGCCAATCCAGCCCCACAAAGAAGAACCATCTCCGGAATACAACACTCAGACAAGATCCATGTACAGGGACGATCCATCCCTCACATACCATCAACTTCAGACAAGATCCATGTCCTAGGAAGATCCATCCCTCAATATCAATGCGCTCACTGGGGGTGTAAAGACTCCGGAGGGGCTCTCATAAGCCCAAGCTCTATATCAAGCCAACGATGGCATGATCTGCGGTGTGCAGTCCGATCTCATAACTGTCTCAATAACAAGCTCTCGGCCTCACTCAGTCATTACTCTTCAGTCTCGCTCACATGGCTCACAGATGCATAAATCTGCCCGAAACAATGATAAATATGTATACAATTAAAAATTACTGAGACTGAGGCATGAAATAATATGCTATGACAGGACTGAGTATATAAAATCAAATAATCACATAATGAGGCAGTAATATATGACCATTCGGGTCTTACCATTTTTGGCGTGAAGCCTTAGCATTTGTACTTAACATGATTTCTAACATGTTCACATTTACCACATTAATAGAAGTGCGGATATCAATCCGTAATAGCTTCTAGACATTGCCATGGGATGAGCCAGGCCACAACTTACTCGGTGCACGCCCGCATGCCCGTCACTTGGCATGTGCGTTACCTCAATTATAGTCATATATCATATAGTTCGGGGTTTCGAACCCTCATAATCAAGTTTGGAAACGTTACTTACCTCAAAACCGGCTAAAATCCTAGCCCACATTGCCTTTGCCTCTAGACTCGGCCTCCGAGTGCTCCAAATCTACCAAAAATCAGATTTATATCATTATTACATGCCAAGGAACGAAGCCCATTCGAAATTTATCAATATTAATAAAAAATCATGAAATTGGCCAAACCCGACCCTCGGGCCCACGTCTCGAAATTCGATAAAAATCACAAAACTAGAATCCTTATTCTCTCACGAGTCTACCCATATCAAATTCATTAAAATCCGACCTCAATTGCCCATTCACATCACCAAAAGAAATTTCCAAACTTTCCTCCCATTTCCCCCCAATTTCACTTCTAATTTCTAAATTTAATGACGAAATTCAAGACTAAATCATGAAATTAAACAAAATGTGAGTGAAGAATACTTACCCCAATAACACCACTGAAATCTTCTCAAATTTCACCTTCTCCCGAGCTCTCTAATGGTTCTTATGATTTTTGGACTTAAACCCTCGTTTTTGAATGTAAACTTACTGCCCAGGTACTTTTTTTTTACTCAATGCGATCGCGAAGGAAAAAAATGTTTCCCCACCCATTAACCCTACGCGATCGCAGAAGCACTCACTCGATCGCGGAAAACAACTCCCTCACATCAATGCGAACACGGTCAGCTCTATGTGATCGCATAGAGAAATTCCTTCACCACACTGCCACTCCAAATCCTTATACGCGAATGCGGCCTCAGCCACGCGTTCGCGTTGCACAACTTCACAAAACTACGCGATCGCGTCCCTGACCCTGCGACCACATAGAACAAACTCACCCCTGCCCACAAATAAGCCTATGCGATCACGAATGAACTCTTGCGATCACGTACAAGGAAACCAGAAACAGATGACACCAGATTTCAGCAGTTGCCAACCAAATACCAAGTCCGTTAACCACCCGAAACACATTAGCTAATTTTCCACCGCCGACCGAAAATTGCCAAAAACTCAATTCCGCCAATTCAAGCCTAATTCTGCTTCGTACCTCACAACCACATTCCGAACACGCTCCTAAGTCCCAAATCACCTAACGAAGCTATCCGAACCATACAATCCACATTCCGAGGTCGTTTACCTAATAGTCAGCTTCCGGTTGACTCTTCCAACTATAAAGCTAATTTAAGAGACTAAGTGTCTCCATTCTCACCAGGACCACTCCGAACCCGAACCAACCGACCCAACACATCATAAATAGGTTAAATAACATATGATAAATCTGAAACAGAGAAATTGGGGCTAAACTCACGGAGCGACCGGTCGGGTCGTTACATTCTCCCCCACTTAAACATACGTTCGTCCTCGAACGTGCCCGGAGTTTTTCCAAAACCACCAAAATTTCCGTGTAACCTATAATGCACATACCCGGGGGTGATCCCATGTCAACTTATACCATATAGGTCCAATAGCACAACACAATTGAAATTTCGAAATCCAACCTGACCCATAAACCTTAGAACCAAATTCCCACTTCTGAAATAATTTACGAGATCAAAATTCCACAACTATAAACTAAATAAGTCTGAACACGCTTTATCAAGCCATATCCGCAATCCAAAATGAAAATCACAAGATAAATCACACAACTCAAGCACTCATGGCGATAATTTCTAATCAAAGCAGCTGCTCCAACAACTCAGTTCCGGTAATAAACCTCTTATCAAGTAATGCCTCACCCTAACACCTTCATATACTGCCGATGATGAAGGAAACACATAGAAACTAACAAGCATTCGTTCGATCAGCCAGTCAAGGAGCTCCCCTTTTCTCCGACAGAAACTATAGAGGATTTCTAAGCTAACTTTCGATATCATCCCTCCAACCATGCTGTAGTCAACTCTGGTAGTATTTATTCTAGGCCCAATGACCTCTTCTCATACAACATGACCACTATGATGACATGACACATCAATACGATCCAAAACCATAACCTGTGCAACTCGTGCACTCAATAGTAACATCTCCACGAACTCAAATCATAGAAAAGATTCACACAAGAGGACTATCCCCTCATTAACCATTACCATCACAACACCATGCTAAGATCCTGACACACATCGTAAAAATCAAAACACACGAATCTGACACCAAGGATCATACCTCCACATAACTCCGCTACAATGCGTGATCCCATCCAAACGCTGGTCCACATGAGATACTTCAGGCCACCTTGATCAAAATCAATAACCATGCGCAATTTGACATCAAGTACTCCAAGTGCATTGCCATAACCACGGGAGAATCAGACGATACCATGCCACACGAATCAGAAAGGAAATAACAAATGCGTCTCAATCCCGCAATACCCAATTACTTACCTTACTCAAATCCCACTATAAAGCCCAAATAAATCCGCACCATATGTGCATATAACCAACAATCACCACTCCTCGCAACACCGAAAGGTAACTCATAGATCACTCCAGAGTATGAATAAACTCAATGACAATCGAATGGTACATCCCTCAACAATAGCAATTCAGAGTCAACAATTCTGACTGGGTGTAGAACACACACCCATACTGGGCCTACCAATAACCCTAAGTCAACTCTGGTCACCCACAACATATATATAACTCTCCGAAGGTTCACAATGACTAAATCATGGCACTTACTAACATCTGACTAGCTTTGCTCGCATCCTCACAGTCACAACCACAAAATAATCTGTTTATGAGAACTCTCAAGCTCGAAGTCCATGAAGCGCACAAATTACCATATCTGATCCAAACTTCACCGCTCGAATATATAACACATAACTAATACTCAATCATTGCATGAGGAATACCCCTATAATTCTTCCGTGTCACCAAGAAACCTTGAATATCAGTAGTCGATCCAATAGGAGAGCGTCGCAATACCAATGAAGCACCCTTAACTCCGCACGTTGCCCCTTTCTGAAATGTATACCTTTGTCAAGCCACCCAATAAATATCATTTACTCAGTCATCTGAAACTGCCAATGCTGCCGAAGATTTTTGACCTTCCTTCCAGAATTGAACCGTGACCTCACACGTGCAAATATAAACCACACAACGTACCGCATACACCATGCCATCCTATGATAAATAGGGGAACTTCATAACCCATTCCAAGCCTCAAGCAACTACGTACCCAACTAGCCAAGAACTTACATTTGATCCCATCTAGAAGCAAAATCACTATACTTCACATGCTCCTCACGCCAGTAGAAAATACACATCTCTAACCGTGGTAGAAACCATCAGGAACTATCCGAATCCCATTTGTACAACACCAAACCGTCAGAACTGAATCCTTCTAACTCAACCACGCTACGCAAGTCACCAAAACCCAAGAGCATTGCTAAGAAACACATGTAGAAACTCATTGCCTCATAACCACCTAAAGAATTAATCATATCCCTTACCATGCCGATCTGACCTACTACAAAGCTGTCCTATTTATCTAAGTTACTTCTGACTTATTCGATTTGATACTTCTCCTTGTCATAATACCGCAATTCTCAACCTAGACTCACCACACGAGACCCAAGCATATAAGACCATATAGTATAAGGCCCTTCAGCTGCTGAATACTCTCTCAAATATCCCCAAAAGCACCACATTCAAAATACTTACCGTGAAGAGACTTCCTGCGAATCTAAAGCCATTACCTGTACCTTCCTGATATTGATATGTAGAATCCATGATAATATAGAAATGTCACAAGTATCGACACCCTCCAATGTAGACCTCAGTTTCTATCCAATTACACATCCTGAAGATTCCCAATTATTACATCTAAACTTGAATCCATCAGAACCATTCTCGAAATTCATCCACTCTACGCAAATCTCAATTACCCTGATCAAGCAGACAGAACGGCCTGGCCCCATTTGCACACCAACATACTAGGAAGTAATCTACACACTTGAAACAACAAGCAAATTCATACACTGAACCCACTATACCTTTTACAATTACAACTCACCCATTCAATAAACCCGTCTACCCATAAAGTACATTACAACCTGTACCGAAGAGTTTCCATTACCCCAGTCACTCCAGACTCCAACTCTGCAGACCGTATCTGATTCACCAATATACCTCGAACCGAGACCAACACAACACATGATCGTACAATCAACTTACCATTAACAAGCTCCCCCACTTGGCTCAAAGCCATAGGTCAAGACAAACAATAGATCATAATGCTCATACGCTATCACCGCCACAGTACCACTGTGAGATTCAACTAAATCCTTCATAAACTCGTATACACAAATCATCTGATATCTCAAATCCTCTGCAAACTTCGCATACACCATTGTAATAGCCAATGCCAACTTCCATAAGTGACCTAACTTAAATTGCAACATATATCAATTACTGATAAAAGAGGACTTGCTACGAAACCACATAAGGATCACAAAACCTCAGGACACTCCGCGGGAGATAACCCTGTCTGCTTAGCCTCAAACTGATATCATCTCTATACCCTTCCAAAAATCATAGCTATCACGCAATCACTATACCCTCATGCATGAAAACACAACCTATTCTCGAGGCATCAAGATACGCAATATAGGAACCTGAAGCTGATGGCAGAACTAACACTAGAGCTGTGGTCAAAGAAATCTTGAGCTTCTGGAAGCTCTATCCACACTCGTCTGACCACAGGGATACTCTCACTGGACAACACGTGTCCCAAGAATGCTATTGAACTGAGCCAAAATTCAGACTTAGAGAACTTTGCATAAAGCTTCTCCTCCCTCAATCTCTGCAATACGACTCTCAAATACTGAGCATGCTCCTCCTGGCTACGAGAATATACCAGGATGTCATCAATAAATACAATAATGAAGGCGTATAAATACAGCTGGAATACACTGTTAATCAAATACATTAACGCTACTAGGCATTGGTCAGCCCAAAAGACATCACCATGAACTCATAACACAACAGAAAGATCCGCTTCACTCCACAACTAGATAACATGAGAGGTCTTCCAATACACTCACAACTCGAGGCCATATGCCTACTCCATGAAGAAGTCAAACACTCAATAGTTCTTGCTACATATCCAGCCAATCCCTTTTTGTCACAATCAAACAATATGAACACATCTCGCCATCAAATCACACTCACCACATCGTCATCTAGTCGCAAAGTCCCATCAATAGGAATACAAATGGACATAAAAGTCCCTAAACATGTGCTCACACAAACGAAATCTCGGCACTCAAGCCACAGACAAAATCCGGCCTCAAGTCCTCCAGACAGGCCCATTATCAACATGCTCAAATCACATCTCACACCTTACTCGTGGAATCACAAGCCGTCGATGCACAACTGATACCGAGCGCTCACGTGCGCATTCGAATACATGAAAGGAGTTCAAAGAATTACGCTTCAGGTTGAATTAATGGATTCACATGACAAGAACTCAAGAATGTGAGATTTTTCCTAAGGGTTCTGTAGCCTCACGAAGATAAGTACAGACCTCTCCGTACTGATCCGCAAGACTCTACTAAACCTTCTCATGACTGGTGAGACCTATTTAACCTAGAGCTCTGATACCAACTTGTCACGACCCAAAAACACTCAGTCGTGATGGCGCCTGGCAGGGAATCAGGCAAGCCACCCATCTTGTTTAAATAAGGATTTGTTTTCAGAAAATGGATGCATTTAGGGACAAAAGTGCCAAAAGTAGTCCATTCGGAAGTTTAACATCATTAAAATACAATAAAAACTAACCCAGATTCTAGTATCACCGAGTCATGAGCTACTACAACATAAGGATGTCAAAATACAAAAATAGACAACGTAGTCTGAGATAATAAAAATGCGACAGGAAGATAAAGAGGGAGAAGACGAGGCTACGATCGCCGGCTGCTACCTTGAAGACTCCAAAAGAAACCCTGACAGCAAATCAGCAACCACTACCGGATCTCGATGAACCTGGATCTGCACACAAGGTGCAGGGGTAATGTGAGTACACCAACTCAGAAGTAACGAACCCAAACTATGGGCTGAGAGGTAGTGACGGACTAAACCTCAATAATTACAATAATCAACGTACAAAATTTAGACTTGTTCACAGTTTATCAGAAAATAACAACAGAATATGCCAGATATATCTCAATATGCTCTACATGCAAACATATCAACAGTGTGGAAATTCACATAGTGCTCACAACTCTCCCAGAGAAGTCCACTCAATATTATATATGGATCTCAAGCCCAGGGAAGATCCATCCTGGAATATGCATAAACACCGGTGACCGTAGTCACTTAGTACTGAGGAAAGAGGCCAATCCAGCCCAACAGAGAAGATCTATTTACGAAATACAACACCCAAACAAGATCTATGTCCAGGGACAATCCATCCCTCACATACCATCAACTTTGGACAAGATCCATGTCCAGGGAAGATCTATCCCTCAATATCAATGCGCTCACTAGGGGTGTAAAGACTCCGGAGGGGCTTTCATAAGCCCAAGCGCTATATCAAGCCAACGAAGGCATGATCAGAGTATCGCTGCGGTGTGCAGTCCGATCTCATAACTGTCTAAATAACAGGCTCTTGGTCTCACTTAGTCATTACTCTCCAGTCTCGCTCACATGGCTCACATATGCATAAATCAACCCGAAACAATGATAAATATGTATACAATTAAAAATTACTGAGACTGAGGCATGAAATGACATGCTATGACAGGACTGAGTAAATGAAGTCAAATAATCACATAATGAGACAATTATATATGATAAAGCTGAAAT
Source organism: Nicotiana undulata (assembly GCA_005239495.1). Taxonomy (NCBI): domain Eukaryota; kingdom Viridiplantae; phylum Streptophyta; class Magnoliopsida; order Solanales; family Solanaceae; genus Nicotiana; species Nicotiana undulata. Next base: position 61,502 of record ML241334.1, on the reverse strand, counting down.
AGAGAAAATGGGGCTAAACTCACGGAGCGACCGGTCGGGTCAATACATTGCGATTAACCAAAGATGGAAACCACCTCCCATGTTTCTGACATTTCGTCTGAACCAACGCCATTATCAGTGAGGACGCTTACTCATGAAGATGATGTTGTTGCTAATGACAACATCTTTCCTACTGTGGACGAGATTATCCCTCGTGACAATAAAGCCATGTCGGATTTCTCAAAATTAGCGGTGGAAGAACCTGAATTTGTGCCCTTCAAACTGAACGAGGCTGGTTTGGCCGAACTAAGGGCCAAGTACAATATTCCCGCCCACATCGACCTAGTTTCGGTCGGTAATGATGTGGTTCAAGTCTATCATCTCGGGTATTGCGCCTTTTACGCGTAACTGTTTCGGGTAGGCTACTCTCTTCTTCTTCCTTCACTGGTGGAGGAATTCTACCGATATTACCAGGTCTGCCCGGCCTAGCTCTCTTCGTACATCTACAAACTTTTTCTGATGCTAACAAAATACGCTGAGCTGGCCAACCATGGAGTTTCACGATCGATTCGTCACCTGCTACACCTATTCTCACCGAATTTCCTTAGAGGTATGATGTTGCATCTTCGCTATTGTGGGACCAAAGGATTGGTCGTGAAGATGGACGACAGAGCCAACCGTCGTTTCAATTTTCACCTCTTTTATGTCAAAATTGAGCACCTGTTGACGAATCTCAGTTGATTCCCCGAAGTGTGGAACTTTGCTCGTAAGTACCTCTTTCAACCGATCTATTATCTTGTTTCGTCTTGTTTTGTTTTTTCGACGACCTTACCAATCTTCTTCTTCTTTTGTGCAGCCGAAAGGGAGCCTCCCACGTTGGTCACCGACATTCGAGACTGGGTAAGCCAGATTTTGCGCTATACGGTGAGGGGTTCACGTGTGGTCGTTATTCCACAAGAAATTTGATCGCAGTCCTTTTGCAACTGGTGAGTCTTCGATTAGGCCTTTGTTGATTCTGCGTTAATCGTAATTTCCTTTTTTCTTTCTTTCTTTTCAAACTGAATTTATTTGGTGTCAGGTCGGAGGCCTTCAACGAAGAAGAGCTCCTACTGATCGGCGCCCACCTATACCACTAAATAGTAGCAAGGCAGGGTCAATGCATCTTTTACCCGAACGGGTCGGGATCGAATCCACAAGGAGTTATGAATGTGGGAGTTGAGTTCCTAAGTGATCTAGTAGTGTGTTGTGCTTTTAATTGCACTTCTCATAAAATTGGTTTGATACTTAAACTACGGTTTAGTCTATTAGAATTACGAAAATAGCTAACTAATATCTTTTTGGATGTTTTCTCAATAGATAAAGGGACTAGGGCTATGACTTTCTCCTAGGTGAATACTTAACGAGATCTAAAACCTAAGGCAAAGACATTATGTTGGGGATTGTGATATAGCCAATGCACAGAATTACCCACTCTATACCTCTCGGTAGCTTGAGTGGCTTTGCCCTAATTGACTCTCTCGAGACCAATTGGGTGTTAAAATTGTGCAAGCTATATAGGCTCAAATCGGGTATTACTATCTCTAGGTTTAACCCTTTAATTGGGACTATCAATCTCTTGATTACATCCCAATTCCTTTTTGGACTGATTTTCCTAGACTCAAGTTCTCTTTCTCAAGAAGAACCCAAGTAAAATAGGCACCAATTAGTGTTTGCAACCACTAATTTAACATGGAAAACACAAATCAGTCCAAATATCAACTACCCATAAACATCTAAGCCTTAAATCAAAAGACCCATCAAATACGCACACTAGGGTTGAGCCACAACCCTGGCTAATGGGTCTAGCTACTCATGATAATGAAAGAAACCAGAGAAATAGATGAAGAATAACCCATAGAATTTAATTACAAGCTAATAACTAAAGATTCAATGATAAACCAACTCTAAAATGACTCAAAATGGTCTAACAATGTCGTTCACGAGCTCCTGTGAAAGTTAGATTACAAAAGCTCACCTAAAAATGGGAAAATAAAGTTTATACTAGGCCGAATTATCTAGACAAAAATACCCCTGCAGGGGTACCGCGGACCGCACGAAACGGAGTGCGGTGGGGGTGAAGCTTTTAGGCTTCAAAAATTGTCCCTCTGAACTTGGCCACCGCGGGCCGCGGTGTCTTCTGCTGCGGTCGCACAAAATGGGCTACGACCGCATTGGCAATTAGCCTTCAATTTTCCCACTCTCTGAACCCCTCCATTGCGGACCGCACAAATTCGATTGCGGCCGCGATGAGGTCATTGCGATCCGCAGAAATTGCTTTGCGGCTGCACTGCTTGAGCTTCCAAAATATGCCTCTCTGAATCTCCTCACTGCGGACCGCACTAAATGGGATGCGGCCTCAATGGATCTGTTGCACTGTGTTTGGACTTGTTCTTGGTACTTGTGCATGTTTCACTCCTTTTTGAGCTGGTTTTGACTAATTGTCACCTTTTTTACCAAACCCTGCAAACAAGTACAACATGTAAGCCTTTGGTACTATTTTGTATACATTTTTAATCAAAACTCAAGCAAGAAGGAGTGCAAAATGAACTATAATCCCTAGTTATCACCTACCCCCGCCTTCCGCTAGTGGGGTGCTTCCACAGGGTCGTTGCTCGTTGGGGCGGTAGGCGATCCTACTCAGACTATGGATCCCTCCTCGACTCCGGCTACACGTAGACCTAGCTAGTGTACAACGACTCTAACAGTGAGGATTTCTACTTCTCCTATTTTGCACTTGGTGAACGAGTCGTCGCCAAGAAAAGAGGAAGTAGCTCCGTTAATAAAGAGGCAGAGGATAGACTTTAGCGGTGAGGTGGCAAAGACTGATGGGTTAAGAATACATGGTCCCGACCAGACCGTAGCTACGTCCGAGGGCGGCGTATCCCTGGACACTGAGATTCATCCCTCTTTGGAAAATGTGAACACTGTCGACTTGCCTGATGCCGTTGGGGAGAGACATGAGTGAGCTGAGGAGGTTGAGGTCATACCATTGAGTGATCCATCGTCGTCGAGGCATGCCGACATCCCTTCTTCTGCCGAGGTAAGGGGGAAGAATATAGCCATGGATGGTTACGAGTCTGGTTTCGACATCGACCCCGAAGAGGTCAGGATGTACATCGAAGGATTTACCCGGGTGGAGGTGAGGACAGAGGGGACCAACCGCAACATAATAATCCCCCTCAACCTAGATCTGTTGAAGTGCACTAAGTGTGTAGTCCCTGACTTGGGTCCGCTATGTTCTCGTGGTGAGGAGAGGACGTTGCTGACGTTGGACGATGATGCCCTATCGTTGGGCATATCGGGAATGGCTCTGCGGGTAAGTATTCTGGTTTCCGTTCTTTGCATCTTATCTTTTTCTCCTTTATTTTTACTAACTCCTTTCTCCTATTTTCCTTTTTTCTAGACCCTCATTTTGGAGATCGAGTGTGCCCGTCGAGAAGAGAGGAGAAGGGCTATCTTCAAAAGAATGGAGTCGAAGAATCGTGAGTATCGCTCCAAACATCGGGTGCTACGTCTTCTGCCTGGCACAAATGGCAGCTTCCAGGCTCTTAGAGACAAGATGAAGAAAAAGGATGAAGAGCTTATGAGGGATATTCGAAAGTGCAGCGAGCTCGAGGGGTCTCTTAGGGCCAAGGAGGACGAGCTCGAGGTGAGCAGGGGGGTTGCGGCAGAATGCACAGATCTTCAGACTCAACTGGCGTCCCTGGGGGCTGAGCTTGAGCAAAGTTCGACCCAGTTCAATGCCTTGAGCGGCGAGCTGGTTAAGGCAACAATAGAATTAGGTAAGGTTGAGGAATCCAAGAAGGCGGCTCTGGCCAAAGCGGCAGCGATGGAGGAGGTCATTCGTGTCCTTCGATCCGAACGGGCGAGTGAGGCCGAGGCGGCCGCACTTAAGGAGGCCCGACTCGATGAGAGGATAGGCGGACTTGAAGGGGAGATATTTAATTTGAATGATAAGGTCGCCGCTCTTGAGACCGAGAAGGTGCAGTTGTTGGCTCGATCATCCTCATCTCACACTTACTCCTTTCCTGACGTGCCGCGAGATTCGTATGAAAATTGGATCTATGCTGAGGACCAGTTGGACATCTTTAGGGATTTGATGGAGGCTAGGAGGGTTACCGATCTTGAGTTTGAGGGTGCTCGTGCAAGGCGCATGAAGTTAGGGTTGCTTGTGGTTTAGACCCTGCTACGCCGATGGAGGATAGTGGTGAGGACGAACTGGACAAGATCGAGCAGGACGCCTGGTATGATGACGAGTACCCGGATGGTGGAGAAGGCGATAGTGATGAAGGTGGGGACGACGTGGAGTAGTACTTTGTACTTAGTTTTTGTAATTTTTTTGTGTGGGCGTCTTTCTAGCCCTTTGTAAGATACTTCTTTTTATGGAATGGAATGAACATTACCCTTTGCTCTACGTTATTGGATCTTTTATTTTTCTTCGAATTTTTTTCTTCAAATGATTTCTTTAGAAGAATTGTGTCGGTATGTGCTATTTCAGGCATGGTCGAGTATATCTTTAACTGTATCTGGGTGAAGTCTCATGTTGCCGTAATTAAATCGAATGAAGTTAACTTTGTAAATCGAACTCAAGTCAGGTTGAATTCGAGTGAGGTCGAATATAATTCTTTACTAATTCGAACGAGATCGAATGTGGGTTGATTCAAGGGAGGTCGAATGTTACTCGTATTTAATTCGATCGAGGTTGAACATTAGTTGTTTCGAGCGAGGTCGAATGTTACTCGTGTTTAATTCGAACAAGGTCGAGTGTGAGTTGATTCGAGTGAAGTCAAATGTTACTCGTATTTAATTCGAACGCGCGAATGTGAGCTGATTCGAGCGAGGTCGAATGTGATTTATTCGAGCGAGGTCGAATGGTACTCGTATTTAATTTGAACGAGGTCGAATGTGAGTTGATTCTAGCGAGGTTGAATGTTACTCGTATTTAATTCGAACAGGGTCGAATGTGAGTTTATTCGAGCGAGGTCGAATTCTACTCGTACTTAATTCGAACGAGGTCGAATGTGAGTTGATTCGAGCGAGGTCGAATATTATTCGTATTTAATTCAAACGAGGTTGAATGTGAGTTGATTCGAGTGATGTCAAATGTTACTTGTATTTAATTCGAACGAGGTCGAATGTGAGTTGATTCAAGCGAGGTCGAATATTACTCGTATTTAATTCTTACGAGGTCAAATGTGAGTTCCCGGATTGGTGTAGTGTTTAAAATTTCCAGAGACAGGTGAACATCGTGTGTACTTTGCTTTGCATATACATACATTGGAGAAGTTTACATGTTCTTGTTTTTCGGACTGGTGTTCTAGTCCCAACCTATCTAGTCCCTTCATTGGTCGACCTGGAGAAGTATTTGAGAGGTAGAGCAATGAACTTGTACTTAACTTCGAGATGCCCTCTCTATTTCCTCGTTAAAAACCTCCCCGAGAAAACCCAATTGGGACAAAACTCAGGTGAGGGAAAAAGAGTACGACTCGGAGAACATCTGTCCTTAGAAGTTGAAGTATTTGAGATGGGTGATGTTCCAGTTGTTTGGTAGTAATTTTCCTTCCATTGTTTCTATCTAGAACGACCCTTTGCTTGTTGCCGTCGTGATTTTGTACGGGCCGTCCCAATTGGTCCCCAGCTTTCCTTCCCGTGGATCCTTGCTCGCATGTGTTTTGGCTTTGAGTACATAGTCCCCGACTTTGAGCGGATTGACCTTGGTTTTTTTGTTATAGTACCACTCTGCTTGTTGTTTTTGGGCTACCATTCTTATGTAAGCCTGTCACTTCGTTCTTTGGCCTCGTCGAGATCTTTCCTTCTGCTTTCGTCGTCGCTTGGCCCACTCTCATGTGTGTACCTTAGACTTGGTTCTCTGACCTCGACCGGTATCACTGCGTCAATCCCATAGACTAGAGAGTACGACGTTTCTCCTGTGCTTGTCTTTGGAGTTGTGCGGTGTGCCCATAACACTTATGGCCGCAACTCCGGCCACAGTCCCTTGGCGTTTTTGAGCTTCTTCTTCATGATATTCAATATCGACTTGTTGGAGGATTCCGCTTTTCCGTTGCCTGCGGGGTGATATGGCGTGGAAAGAATTCTTTTGATCTTCCATTTTTCGAAGAACTCGACGACCTTCTTTCCCGTGAGTTGAGGTCCGTTGTCACAACTGATTTCTTTGGGGATGCCAAAGTGGCACACAATGTTCCTCCATATAAAGGCGATCACTTCTTGCTCGCGTATTTGAGCGAACGCACCTACTTCCACCCACTCAGAAGAAAATAGTCAACAACAACAACAACATCAAACCCAGTATGTTCCCACCATGTGGGATCTGGGAGGGTAGTCGGTACGCAGACCTTACACCTACCTAACAGGTAGAGAGGTTGTTTCCAATAGACCCTTGACCCAGGAAGGGTAATCAGAAGAAGTGGATAGAAAGAAAGGAAGAAAGAGGGAAGAATAAAGGAAAAAGGGAGAGATAAAGGATAAGTAGTACCAAATATTAGAAACAAAGGATACAATACCTGAGGCGAACAAAACCACATAACGTAATAAACATCTAAGAATATGAAGGGACATGGGTGCTACTAAGACTATCGGTGAGAAACTAAAAACTACCAACTAACCTTCCACCTTAATCATCGACCTCCACATCCTCCTATCAAGGGTCATGTTCTCAGTAAGCTGAAGCAACGCCATGTCTTGTCTAATCACCTCTCCCCAGTACTTCTTAGGCCTACCTCGACCTATTCTCAAACTCGTCATGGCCAACCTCTCACACCTCCTAACAGGGGCATCAATGCTTCTTCTCTTAACATGTCCGAACCATCTCAGCCTCCACTCCCCCATCTTGTCCTCCACGGAGGCTACTCCCACTTTGTCTCGGATAACTTCATTCTTAATCTTATCTCTCCTGGTACACCCACACATCTATCTCAACATCCTCATATTTGCTACTTTCATCTTCTGCACGTGGGAGTTCTTGACTGGCCAACACTCAACCCCATACAACATAGCCGATCGAACCACCACTCTATAAAACTTGCCCTTAAGTATTGGCGGCACATTCTTATCACAATAAAATGGTCAGTTAAAACTAAATAAAAGCGCACATTATCTCGTCCTGCCGGGAGGGGGCCGACTATATCCATTCCCCATTTGATGAAGAGCAAGGGCGAGGTGACTGAGTGGAGGTGCTTTCCTACTTGGTGGATCAGGGGGGCGTATTTTTGGCATGGTTTGCATTTTTTAACAAAGTCAGCGACTTCCTTTTTCATTGTGGGCCAGTAGTAGCCTGCTCGGATAAGGCATCTGACTAGGGCTCGATTGCCGGTGTGAGCCCCGCAGTGACCTTCTTGGACCTCTTCTAGGATGCGCCGTGTCTGGTTTGGTCCTAAGAATTTTTCTAGAGGGACGCCATACGTCCTTTTGTACATGTCGTCATTGATGACGCTATACCTGGCTGTTTGCATTCGAAGTTTTTGGCTTCTTTTTTGTCATTTGGAAGCACGTCGTTCTGCAGGTATGCGACAATACAATTGCGCCAGTCCCAAGTTAGGTTAATAGTGCGTACCTCGATTTGGTCGATTGACGAGTGGAGGAGAGTAACCACGTTCCCTTCCACGGTTATGCTTTTAGTGGACGCTGCCAGTTTGGCGAGCCCATCCGCTTCGATATTCTGCGCTCGAGGTATTTGGTCGAGCTGGCATTCGTCGAACTCAGGTAACAGTTTGCAGATCTCGTCCTTGTATTTTTGTAGCCTTTGTTCCTTGATTTGGAAAGTCCTTAAGACTTGATTGAAGACGAGTTGTGAGTCGCATCGTAGGACTACTCGTCTTGCTCCGTACTGGAGTGCCAACTTTAACCCTGCAATCACGGCCTCATTGTTAGTCATATCAGGGCACCATATGGACTGGCAAATTATTTTGCATGTTGGGGCCTCGAGTACGAGTCCCAGTCAAGATCCTGACGCGTTAAAGGCGCCATCGGTGTACAAAATCCATAGGTCATGTATCTTGGGGGAAGTACTAACGGCTTCCATTTCAACTTCGAGGCATTATTTTTTTGCTGAAGTCGGCGACGAAGTCGGAAAGCACTTGCAACTTTATCGCTGTTTGCGGATGAAAGGTTATATCGTGCTTGCTCAATTCTATGGCCCATTTGGCCAACCTACCTGAAAATTTGGGTTTGTGCAAGATACTTCTTAGAGGAAAGGTTGTGACCACTGAAATGGGGTGGCACTGGAAATAAGGTCTAAGCTTTCATGAAGCTACAACCAAAGCTAGGGCTAGCTTCTCAAGGTGGGGGTACCTCGTTTCAGCATCCAAAGTCTTGCTAATATAGTAGATTGGAGATTGCGTACCTTTATTTTCTTAGGCCAGGACTGCACTTACTCCAACATCGGACACGTCCAGGTAGATGAAGAGGCATTCTCCAGGTTCCGCCTTAGCAAGCAGCGGGGGCGAAAACATGTATGCCTTTAGTTCCTTTAAGGCGTCGACGCACTCATAATTCCATGGAGTCCGTTATATTTTTTCAGTACGCCAAAAAATTTGTGGCACCTATCAGAGTACCGTGAGATGAATCTTGACAGGGTGGCTATACAGCCGGTCAGCTTCTATACCTACTTCTTGCTGTTCAAGTTTTCTAGTATTCCCTCTATAGCCTTGATTTGGTCGGGGTTGACCTCGATGCCTCGTTGCGATACTAAGCAGCCGAGGAACTTTCCCAAGGTTACATCGAAGGCGTATTTCTCGGGGTTAAATTTCATGTCGTATCGCCTGAGTATGTCAAAGGCTTCCCTCAAGTGGTCGATGTGGTCTTCTTTTCTTTTTGACTTGACCAACATGTCATCTATATATGCTTCCATGGTTTTGCCGAGCTTATCTTTGAACATATTGGTTACCAGCTCTGGTATGTCGCCCCTGCATTTTTCAACCCGAACGGCATAACTCTATAGCAGTACGTCCCTTGGTGGGTGATGAAAGTGGTTTTTTCCTGGTTTTCCTCCTCCATAAGGATCTGGTTGTAACTCGAATAGGCGTCTAGGAAACTTAATAGCTCGTGCCCGAGTGTTGCGTCGATGAGCTGGTCAATATGGGGTAGTGGGAACGAGTCATTCAGGCATGCTTTGTTCAGATCTGTGAAGCCTACGCACATCCTCCATTTCCTATTTTTCTTTTTTTACCATGACTATGTTGGTGACCTATTGGGGATATTTTGACTCTATGATAGAGCATTTTCAAGCAATTTTTCCACCTCTTCGCAAACAACATCATTTATCGCGACGTTGAATTTTCTTCTAACTTGCCGCACTAAAGGGGTAGAATGGGTCGTCATTCAATTTATGCGTTGCTATCTCCTTTGGGATGCCCAACATATCTGCATGAGAAAAAGCAAACAAGTCTGCATTGTTAGCTAAAAATTGATGAAATTTACCTGGTTCTTGGAGTTTGTGTCCAATATAGGCCTTTTTGATGTGATCATTTTTATCGAGTTGCACACGGTCAAGGTCCTCCGCCATTGATCTTGTAGCCTCCATGACTTCGCGGTCCTTGATGACATCTTTCCCTTCGTCTCCATCTGACCTCAACCTCGTTATGTGTTGTGCTTCTGCGCCTTTTCCCTTTAATTGTTGAGTGTATGTGCAGTCTTGGGCGATGCGGTAGCATTCTTGGGCCATGCGTTGCTCGCCACGGATGCTGGATACTCCCCACGGGGTAGGAAACTTGACGAACTGATATAAGCTGGAGGGTATGGCCCTCATGGCGTGTATCCAAGGTCGTCCTATGATGGTGTTGTATGCAATGTCTTGATCCATAATGTGGAACGTAGTTTCCAAAATGATACCACCGTCCAGAACGGGTAGCTTGATCTCTCCGGACGTCCACTCAAGTGCATTGTTAAAACCTGTTAGTGTGATGCAGCGTGGCACTATCCTATCTTCGAGCCTCATTTGTGCGAGGACTCGAGGGTGGATAATGCACGCGCCGCTTCCGTCGTCGACCATAATGCATTTTACATTAGTATCTGAAATGTGTAAAGTGATAATAAGAGCGTCATAGTGAGGAAAGGTCAAACCGTGGGTATCCAACTCGTCGAAGATGATACTTTCTTCGAGGTCATCATACCGTTCATGGGTGATTGATCGTTTCAGCTTATGGGTGGTTGTGAACTTCACGTTGTTGATCGATGCGTCATTGCCTCCTCCGATGATCATTTGGATGGTGCGGGCTGGGGAGGGTGTCTTCGGCAGAACTTGATGTTGTTCGCGTCCTCGAGCGAAGTTTTCCCTTCCTCGGTCTCTCATCAGATCTCTCAAATGCCCTTGGTACAGCATGTTCACGACCGCTTGCCTTAAAGCGATGCAGTCCTCGGTCTTGTGACCTCGTTCTTGGTGGAATTCATAGAGGGGATTTGATTTTCTGGAGTTTGGGTCTGACTTCATCTTTTGTGGCCATTTCACCTTTGGACTGAGCTTCTCCAGGGCATAGACTATTTCTGAAGGAGAAACACATAAATTGTGAGCAGATAGCAATAGAGGAATACCTCTTTCGTTTCAGTGAGTCCCTGTCTGTGGCCTTGATGGACCATCGCCATGATGAGGAGATGGTATCGCGACAATTCTGACATACGATTGGTGTCTTTCACGGTTGGGGTGCGTGCCTGCATGGTCTCTTATGTTATCATTTATGTAGTCCTTCCTCGACTCCATTTGTATTGAGGTCATCCGTTGGGTTGGTTCGTTGAGGTCATCCTCGTCAGCTGTTACCTCGGAAAAATAGGCATTATGTATATCGTCCCAAGTGGTAGGGGGTATTTCATGAGTCGTCTTAACAATTTTCTGGTCGCCCGCGAACTGCTTCTGTTTAGCCCATTTTGGAAAGCTGCTACCGCCATTCCCTCTGATACATTTGGGAGAGTCATTCTCACATGGTTGAATCGGGCAAGGAAGTCTTTGAGTCCTTCACCGGGTGACTATATAATGGAGAATATATCGTTTACCCTTGCCACTGCTTTCTTGGCCCCGACATGGGCGCTGACAAACTTGTCGGCCATTTCCTCAAATGTTTCTATGGAACGCGCAGATAATTGTGAGTACCACGTCAGCGCTCCCACGGTTATGGTTTCACCAAACGTTTTTAGCAATATGGATGACACTTGTTCTTTGGCGAGGTCGTTGCCTTTCACAGCAGTGACATAGTGGGTCACATGATCCTCAAGGTCCGTCGTACCGTCATATATCTTCAAGTACAGCGGCATTTTGAAGGTTTTTGGTATGGCATACGGTGCGGCCTCGTCACTGTACGGTTGCTCCATGAACCTACTGGTGTCCCATTTTGGCAAAAGCTTAGGGGCTCCCGGTATTTTATCCACCCTTTCTTGGTGTTCTTTCATTTGGTTGCGAAACATTTTGTTCTCGTTATCAATCTCCTCCATCTTTCTCAAAATGGCTGTGAGGGTGTCATTACCTGCATCATTAACATGTTGATGATACCTGTTATGAGAGGAGGGTTGTGTTTGTCATGTGTCGTTGGTGTGATGCAGCCTCTCGCGTCTTCCCTGCCCGTCCTTGGGGCGGGTTTATTGAGTATACTTGTCAACTTGCTTGTTAACCATGCTTCTAATAGCTTTTTCACTACTGGTGGTGCCTCTTCCGTTGTGGATGTAACCCGAAATTCCCACCGTCGGGATTGTGATGGCGTCTAACGTTGAACCCGCTAGACAAGCCAACATATTTAATTATATTTAGTAAAACCTTTAATTGTTAAGCGAGAACAGGTAAAAATCGGCTTTTCCGTAACTAAAAGCTTAAAAGTAAGAACATATAACAAGGAAATGCATAACTAAATCCATAAATTTAGCAAATTCTCAAACTAGCCAACCCGGATCTTTGGAGTCACAATGTCACGGACTATCTATGATTAATACAGATAAAAGGTCTGAAAGAAATAATAAAACTGTTTTCTGAAGTACTAGAAACATAAATAAAGGAAAGTGGAATAAGGAAGGGGACGCTAAGGTCTACAGACGCCTGCAAGTCTACCTCAGTGTCTCCAGTGGACTGAAGGATATTCCCTCGATCAGTGTCCACTGGGTCCGGTACCGTAATCTGCACACCATAACGAAGTGCAGGTGTAGCATCAGTACAACCGGCCCCATGTACTGAGTAAGTGCCGAGCCTAACCTCGGCGAAGTAGTGACGAGGCTAGGACACGACAAATAATAAACAGCTGTGCAATTCAATAATATATATAACAGGAATAACGACAGGAAAATGACCAATTAGGTGTAAAATGGGGGAGAACATGCTGGGGACAAGGGGTAAACAATTACTGAATCATAGAACGAAGCAACATTCTAAGTATCAAAAATAGCACAGAAAGTAAACACATAAAACAAACAAGTACAAGGCATCACCCTTCATGCTTTACTCTCATCCTCACCAAAACAAGTGCACAACATCACCCTTTGTGCTTTTATTCTCATCCTCACCAAAACAAGTAAATAAATAAATAAATACACGGCATCACCCTTCGTGCTTTTACTCTCATCCTCACAATGCAATGAATAAATAAATGGCACGGCATCATCCTTCAGGCTTTTAAATATTAAATCATGACACGGCATCACCCTTCATGATTTACACTCTCATCCTCACAATGCAACAACTAAATACACGGCATCACCCTTCGTGCTTTACACTCTTCCTCACAATGCAACAATTAAATACACGGAATCACCCTTCGTGCTTTACACTCTTTCTCACCCAAACAATATCAAGAACAACAGTTTGGTAATGAAAAATCAATAGCATGTATCATAATCACAACATCCCGGCAAGGGAACAATAGTAGAAATAAATACCGTCCCGGCAAGGGACACAACTATAACCAATCTCGCTCAAGTGTAAAACTTAAAAAAATAATCCTCAACCTACAATTAATCAACAGTGTTCGCAACCAAGTATTTCCAACAATTGAATAACCTCCAAAATGAAACCTACTTCATAACACAGTAAATAACGAAGAAAAACACATATATCATAATGACCGACTCACAGGCATGCTTGACGATAATGCATAGGTACTCGTCACCTCACCTATACATTGAACATATATAACTCAACACCTATTCCCTCAAGCTAAGGTTGGGCCAAACAATTACCTCGATGCCACGAACACAATTCAAGCCTCAACTACCGCTTTACCTCTTGATTCCATCACCAACTCGCTCGTATCTAGCCACAAGTTACTTAATTATATCAATAAATGCTAAATGAATCAATTCTAATGCATGGAAATGAGTTTTCTAAAGTTTTCCCCAAAAAGTCAAAAATCGACCCCGGGCCCGCTCGGTCCAAACCCGAAGTTCGGACCAAAACCCGATTACCCATTCACCCCCGAGCCCGGATATATAAATTGTTTTGGAATCCGACCTCAATTTGAGGTCTAGATCCCCAAATTTCAATATTCTTAGGTTTTACCCAAAATTCCCAATTCCACCATGAAAACCCTATATTCTAGGATGAAATCTTGTAAAAAGAAGTTAAGGATTAAAGAAAATGAGTTAGAAATCACTTACTAATGTTTTGGAGAAGAAAGAGTGTTTGGAAAATCGCCTCTTATGTTTTTAGGGTTTTGAAAAATGAAAAATAGATGAAAATCCCGTTTAAATATACCCCCCCCCGGCAGGCCCCCACCGCGGACCGCACAAAAGCGACCGCGACTGCGACCGCGAAGACCCTTCCATCGCGGACAGCGCAAAGGCGACCGCGGCCGCGAAGACTCTTCCACCGCGGACCGCACTGGCGGGTTTAGAGATCTGTACTTCTCTGAACCTGCAACAACCCTGTTCTAAGCCTAAAAACATCTCGGGACCTACCCGAAACTCACCCGAGCCCTCGAAACTTCAAACCAAAAGTGCACACAACCTCGAAAACATCCTACGGACTTATTCGTGTAATCAAATCACCAAAATAACATCATAAACATCGGATTAAACCCCAAAATCAATGAAATTTCTCAAAACTTCTTTAAACATCAAATTTTGCAATTTAGGTCCGAATCACGTCAAATGGATTCCGTTTCTCACCAAATTTCATAGATAACCCATATAAATCATATCGAACCCGTACCGGGCTCCGGGACCAAGCTACGGGCCCGATACCACATGTTTCACATAGAATTTCATTTTCAAAAACCTTTATATTTTTCAGAAAACAATTTTTTTTAAAAATTTATTTCTCGGACTTGGGACCTCGAAATTCGATTCCGGGCATACGCCCAAGTCCCATATTTTCCTACGACCCCCCGTAACCGTCAAATCATGGATCCGAGTCCGTTTATCAAAAATGTTGACCAAGGTCAACTTTACTCAAATTTCAACACAAAAATATCATTTTCATAAGTTTTTCTTATAACGGCTTCCCGGATACACGACCGGACTGCGCACGTGAATCGAGGTGGGATAAAAGGAGGTTCTCATGACCTCGGGACACAGATTTAGCTAGAAATATACGGGATGACCTTTTGGGTCATCACAACTTTCTTGGCCCCGACATGGGCGATGACGAACTTGTAGGCCATTTCCTCAAATGTTTCTATGGACCGCGCAGATAATTGTGAGTACCACGTAAGCTCTCCCCCGGTTATGGTTTCACCAAACTTTTTTAGCAATATGGATGACACTTGTTCTTTGGCGAGGTCGTTGCCTTTCACAATAGTGACATAGTGGGTCACATGATCCTCAGGGTCCGTCGTACCGTCATATATCTTCAAGTATGGAGGCATTTTGAAGGTTTTTGGTATGGTATACGGTGCGGCCTCGTCACTGTACGGTTGCTCCAAGAACCGACTGGTGTCCCATTTTGGCAAAAGCTTAGGGGCTCCCGGTATTTTGTCCACCCTTTCATGGTGTTCTTTCATTTGGTTGCGAAACATTTTGTTCTCGTTATCCATATCCTCCATCTTTCTCAAAATGGATGTGCGGGTGTCATTACCCGCATCATTAACATGGTGATGATACCTGTTATGAGAGGAGGGCTGTGCTTATCATGTGTTGTTTGTGTGATGCAGCCTCTCGCGTCTTCCCTTCCCGTCCTTGGGGCGGATTTATCGAGTATACTTGTCAGCTTGCTTGTTAACCACGTTTCTAATAGCTTTTTCACTACTGGTGGTGCCTCTTCCGTTATAGACGTAGAGGCCCCCTTTTCGTGTGAAGTCGTATCGCTGCCGTGGGGGGGGAGGGGGAGAACCACTCTGTCTAGGGGAAGCGTTTTGTGTCACGTTCTCCTCGTCTGTTCCAGTGACCTCATTGATGGTGTCTAGGAGGTTGGCAGTAAGGCCGACCACCGCTTTCATTATTTCCCCTCTGTTACCTGCCATGTTAGACTATGCACGCGGGGAAAGACAATATTTTGTGCTGCGTTGTTTTTTTAGATCTAGAAGAAACTAAATTTTTTACTAGGAAATCCTCACAGACGACGCCAAATTGTTTGAACGAAAAATATATTAATTTTTTGTTAAACTAATTAATGAGTTATTAAGGCAGATCAATCCTGATTAGAGCTAATAACTCTAGATCTGCGACAAATAATGAAATAAAATTATATTTTGATGAAGATGCGGATAATAAATGTGATAAGATGTATTAATATGTAAAGTGTGCAAGCAATAAATAACATTGAATGGTAATAAATGTAAATAGAGGGGAAGATTCACCCAATTTTGAAGAGCGTGGAGGATTCCTTCCTCTGACAATGATGAATGGCACGAGTAAGATAGAATATTATGCACTTTCTTGGATCTAATGGAAATGACAATAGAATAGTTCACAAAAAGGTTGAATCTTTGTGAAAAGTAGTTCCTTGTATTTTCTCTTTGAGCTTATGCTTTTTCAAGTGTTCTAATCATATGGAATATTACATACCTCTTTCCCCTTCTTTCTTTTTATGTACATGAGATATTTTCAAAAATAACCCTAAAAGTACATACAAAGAGGATATTTGGTAGAATATTCCCTCTAAGGTATCCCAATATAAACTAGCCGTTACTTCTAGTTCCACTGCTCGACCACGACTGGTTGCTGAGTTGTTCGACTTATGAGGTTAGTGGTCGACCACGACCTCGCCACTCATAATAATTTGCGAGTTGCTCTCACCGTCCTTTTCTGCACGACTTGATCCTCAATCTGATTTTGACTCATACAGGCTCAAGCAAATATAAGCACCACATTAATAAAAATATAGACAAGAAGTAACAATACCAAAAAGCCATATAAGAGCATAATAAAAATAAAAAGATAGTAAGGTGATCAACAATGAAGGAAATAACAGCTAGTCATAAAAACCTACTACCAACAGAAAGCGAGACTCTGTGCCAATACTGTTGTTATGAACACTGTAGACTACCTACTCTACTACCCTAATCCTTGACCTCCATACCTTCCTATCAAGGGTCATGTCCTCGGTCAGCTGAAGTTGCGCCATGTCTTGCCTAATCACCTCTCCCCACCTCTTCTTTTGCCTACCTCAACCTCTCCATAGGCCCTCTAATGTCAACTTCTCACACTTCCTCACCGGGGTGTCTGTGCTCCTCCTCCTCACACAACCAAACCACCTAAGCTGCGCTTCCCGCATCTTGTCCTCAATAGGGGCACCCACCTTGTCGTGAATAACCTTATTTCTTATCCTATCTAACCTGGTGTGCCCGCACATCCATCTCAACATCCTCATTCATGCTACCTTCATCTTCTAGACATGAGCGATCCTAACTGGCCAACACTTAGCCCTATACAACATCGACTACCACTCAGTAGAACTTACCCTTAAGTTTTGGTGGCACCTTCTTATCACACTACACCGGAAGCGAGTCTCCATTTAATCTATCCTGTCCGAATAATATGTGCGACATCTTCATCAATCACCCCATCCCCCTAGATAATAGACCCAAGGTACTTAAAACTTCCTCTCCTAGGGATGACTTGCGAGTCCAACCTCACCTCTCCTTCCTCTCCTTGATCTCGCCAATGAACTTACACTCCAAGTATTCTGTCTTGGTCCTATAAATAAGTTACCCATAATAACANTACTCGGGCAAAGCACAAGATGGGTGCGGATGCATGAGGTGAGTGTCAAGCTTGAGGATTGGATTGTGCACGCGAGAGAGATGCTCAGTGCTAGGCGAGGGACGAACATGTCCTTAGCCAACCCTTGGTGTGCGCATGGATGAAATCCCGCAAATGAGAAGCTCCACAGCTAGTATACATACATACATACATATATATATATATATATATATATATGTATGTATGTATGTATACTAGCTGTGGAGCTTCTCATTTGCGGGATTTCATCCATGCGCACACCAAGGGTTGGCTAAGGACATGTTCGTCCCTCGCCTAGCACTGAGCATCTCTCTCGCGTGCACAATCCAATCCTCAAGCTTGACACTCACCTCATGCATCCGCACCCATCTTGTGCTTTGCCCGAGTAAGGCAAGCTTTAGTTATTGACCTCTGTCATGTGCGTCTTTCATAGTATGCCCATGGTTGTCTTATGGGATGGCCAAACATAGCCCTCACGACATACTTCCATCCCGCATAGTGCAGTGTCGCCCCACAGCTGCACGTCTAGACCAACAGACCCTTGCTCGCATATCTGAACCCAAGACATGCACACAAGTCGACACATGAGGCCCCTAATATAGGTGCTTCAAGTATCCAATCAGCACATATGTCTTTATCCACCACTTCGGTAGCCCATAGGGCATATTCGTCCCACACGTCAAGCCTTCGGCACCCGTTGTGTGCCCAACGCTATCCCGGAGGCGTCGCGCCGTCCATAAAGTTCCCAAGCTCGTATGGATACCTAAGGCACTCCTTTGAGATGTCCAGGCAAGCTCTTGAGGTTCCCCCTCAAGGTGGCCCACTTGGTGCGGCTTGGTGGTAGTACACACAGGGGAGGCTGGCTGAGCTTCAACACCCTTGCCTCCTTTTATATATCATACTATATTATAAGTGTGAAGACCAAAGTGTAAAGTTAAAAGACCAAAATATCCCTTAAAAGCTAAGTGACATTTTTGCCCTTCATTTAAATACTACTTTTATGTCATTTTTGTACCAAAAGGTAAAAACATATCATAATAAATTGAGCCTTTAATTCTTTAATACACTTTACGTGAAAAATATAAAATACAATGTAACGATAAAATATTTTTTAAAACTTGCAAAATATTTTTGTAGTCCCAACTAAATTTATCTAATATCCATTTGAAACTCTTTTAGTCATTTTCATTTTCATATTCTTGTCCATTAGTCCTGATTGAATAACTACTTAATGTATCTGGTCTATAAAAATATCTTGTGCATTTTGTATTCTCAATTAAATTCATAGAATCTTTGCTTTGAGAATATTCCAGATAAAAATATTAATAATATTTGATAGACATATTATTCTATAAATAAAC
Source organism: Nicotiana undulata (assembly GCA_005239495.1). NCBI lineage: Eukaryota > Viridiplantae > Streptophyta > Magnoliopsida > Solanales > Solanaceae > Nicotiana > Nicotiana undulata. The sequence goes on along the minus strand of ML241334.1, from coordinate 43,020 downwards.
TAAAATATAGTAGTAATATTTACTGACTAGCGCTCCATGTATTATAAGGAAGACAAAGGTTGTCATTATCTTCGTCAGTGATAATGTAGCAAACTAACTTTACAATTTTGGGTTACCTTATGAGCCTAACAAATCACTTGCCGATATGGATGACATATCTAATAAGTTCTTGGATATGGTGGTGCCTTTGGACAATCATTGGTGTTGCAACAAGTTAGAGGAGGCGTTTACGGCGATGAGAACTTAATGACGTCTACTATAAAAATCAGAGAGCCTACAAGGCTAAACACTTTTTTCTTGTGTTCAAATAAATATTTTTTAGGTATGAGGTTTTTAGTTTTTACTTGAAGTATACAATTTTTTGCTACCCTAAAGGTGTTTTGGCTTTTTGAAATAAGCTAATAAATATATCCAGATCACCCTAAGATATCAAGAACTTATACTTCTTTCTTTTGTTTTTGTCACTCAAAAATATATTTTTTGATAATATTAATATAATACACAAATAGTCGGTCTAATTCACTAGCAGATGAATCTATTAGTTGAACAACTATCTTGAGCTGGAGATTGTTACACAAAAACAAATAAATAAAATATCAAATATCCATCTTTGGACTTCTTCCCATTCAATTTACAAGTTTACTCGTGAATACATAATAATTCAAGAGCACTATATTCAATTATTCGATATTTTAGTAGACTAAAGCAAGTTGAAAAGTGATCATTTTTTTTATTTTACTATATTTTTATCGTACATAATTAATTACTATAGATGGTGAAATAAAAATTAAAAGCTAGAATTAAAATTTTATAGATGGTGAAATTGTCACTGACCTATAAATCTATAGGCCGTGATGGCGCCGGACATCAATGTCGGGCAAGCCAATCATTAATTAGTTGAAATAAATTCTTGTTTTAAACATTCGAAATCATTACTTTTAATTCTATTTCGCAACATCTAAATAGAAATCCATTAAGTAAAAATACAACCCAAACACATATCCCTGAACCCGGTGTCACAAGTACATGAGCAGATTCTAAGAGTTTATACAAATACTACAAAGCTTGTCCGAAATACAGATTGGACAAGAAATTTAGAAATAAAATACAGTACGTAGAGGGTGACTCTGTCGGATGCGGGTCGTCTCCGAGTAAATGCAGCTCGTCTAAGTCTCCAAGTCAGCCCTATTGCTATGAAAGTACCTGTGCAACAAAATGCACGGCAAGTGTAGTATGAGTACGAAAACAACGTGTACTAAGTAAGTATCCCGCCTAACCTCAGAGAGGTAGTGATGAGTGGTCGACCTGACACTTACTATAAGTCAGTCTAGTATAATTTCAGTGGGACATTAAGCATGGATATCATAGACAGATTTAATAATGACCAGGGAATAAGGAATACCAACTTGAGTCACATTTAGCATCTTGAACTTTCGTCATTTCAGTTTGGCAAGTAAATAATAATCAGGAGTAAGAAGCATAGACTTATTTCACATTCTTGCATATAAATTCTTATTCTTTTTAACTGGCAATTCATAACTCTCTTTAGACAAATAAACAATGTATAAGTCATGGAAAATATGCTGCAATTATCATATGCACACAACTGCCGAGGGTCGAACGACGCGGACCAACAATAATAAACTGTGCACTGCCGAGGGTCGAACGGCTCGAACCATAGATGCATCTTTTACTCCGCTCGCGAATCAGTCATGCGACACGGTTGACATAATTATAAGGCTACCCCGCTCACGAATCATACATGCGACACGGGTGCTCATATGTACACATATTCACATGATAGATTCATATTTCATCAGGAAGACAACTTCTTAAAGAAGTGATAAAATTCTCTTTAGTTGAGCATGAAGATATAGTTTAAAACATTTATGGAAAATTATTTGCCAAGTTTTAATAAGGTTTTAAAACATCACTGGTCCCTCAGGAACACAATAATACAAGGAAGAATCTATTTTCTTCTAAATTGATTGGGGAAAACAAGTTCTGGTTCTTTTAATTATTCAATTACTAATTCGGTAATATCACCAGACAAATATCATTTATAGTATCACAAGTATAACAATTAAGGCATGCTAATGGGTCCTAGACCACCCGAACATGGCATAACAGTAGCTACGCACGGACTCCCGTCACCTCGTGCGTACGTAGCCCCCGCAAATAATTTCATATATTTATTTAGTTCACCTAGGGGGACAATTCCCCCTCACAAAGTTAGAAAGGAGATTTACCTCGCTCCGAGACTTCATAACCGGCCTCCAAGTCCTTCCGACGACTCGAATCGTTGCAAAATACTCCAGAACTAGCCAAATAACGGCAAACTAATGAGAATATACTCTAATACCCTTTAACAATTCAAATTATACAAATTTCCAACTCCGCTCGAGGAATTGACCAAAATGCCCTCAGGCCCACGCGTCCGGATTCCGAAATTTCTCGAAGATATACCCTACCCATAGCTTTACTAGTCCAAATATACAATTTACTCATATATTCATGCTCAACTCGAGGCTAAAAATCCAATTTTATCAAATTTCTAGGTTTTCTTCAAAACCCCAAATTTTCCCAAAATTTCATGTTCAAATCCATGTAATAATCTTGTATTTAATCTTAGAAACATGAAGGAGTTACTTACCTTGTAATTTCCTGACGAAAACCCTCTCTTGAAGCTCCTCCAAAATCGCCCAAACCAAAGAAGAAGTGAAGAAATGACCAACAAATCTCGGTTTTAAAAACAATCTACCCAGGCCATTTTCGCACCTGCGATCCAATAGCCGCTCCTGCGGCTCCGCACCTGCGGAAAAACCATCGCAGGTGCGGCTCTAACTCAGCCCAGCAAATCTCGCACCTTCGACCCTCTCCTTCGCAGGTGCGGAAACTTCATCGCACCTGCGCTCCCAGCCCAGCCAACCAATACTCGCACCTGCGGCCAAATCCCCGCAGGTGCGGTCACACCAGATGACAACAACCTTCAGCTCTTTCCCAACTTCAACTTTGATTCGTTAACCACCCGGAATCCACCCGAGGCCCCCGGGACCCCTTCCAATCACACCAACCCATACCAAAACATAACACGGACTTGCTTGAAGCCTTAAATCACATCAAACCATATCGAAACGACAAATCGCTCTCCAATCCAAATCTTTAAGAATTTAGGATTTCAAACTTCTACATCCGATGCCGAACCCTATCAAATCATGTCCGATTGACTCCAAATTTTGCACGCAAGTCATATTCGACATTACGGACATGCTCCAACTCCCGGAATCGTATTCCGACCCCGATATCAAATTTCCCACTTCTGGTCAAATTCTTCAAAAACCTTCAATTTTCTATCTTTAGCCAAATGACTTCAAAATGACCTCTGGACATCCGAATTCACTTCCGATCGTGCTCCCAACTCAAGAATCACCATACAGAGCTATTCCCAGACTCAGAATCCCAAACGAACGTCAATATCTCTGAAATGCGCTTTAAGCCAAACTTAGGAATTTCCTTCAAAATGTTAACTTCCACATTATACGCCGAAACGCTGGCGAGTTATCCAAAACCCCATCCGAACATACTCCTAAGTCCGAAATCCTCATACGAACCTGCTGGAACCTTCGGATCTTGATTCTGAGGTCGTTTACTCAAAGTCCCAGTTTTACTCAATTTCCTTCAACTTAAGGCTTCTGAAATGAATATTCTCCTTTCAATTCAACTCCGATCTTCCTGAATTTCAATTCTGACCATACGCTCCAGTCAATATACCTGTAATGAAGTTGTTCATGACTTCCAACCGCTGAACGATGCGCTAGAGCTCAAAATGACTGGTCGGGTCGTTATATTCTCCCCCACTTAAACAGACGTTCGTCCTCGAACGTGCCAAGAACTTCTCTTGGGTTATCTGAAATCATTGTTTAGAACCTCGTGCACCTGCCCGTGCTACCACAACCCAGTTGAGCACACAAGCTTGATCAAATCTGAAGATATCTTCTTCTTATTCATACAATAAGTTCCGAACTCAGTTCCAACACCTGAATTCCTATGCCATGCTTGATTCTAATATTTGATAACCGTATCAACTACCACACGAGGCACCAAAATACAACTGTGTGCCTTTGCTGAATCAACACCATACACCACCTGATCCATTATCTAACCACAATGACGCTCCCTGAACCTTAATAGCCAGAATTCTGTGAATTTGATGCTCTCAAGGCACCTTATAAGGTGCCTTCATACATTCTGCTATAACGCTGACGATATCACCACAACGGAGGAGAGGTGTAGAAACTTCTAACTAATGGCATAGTTAACCACACATTGACATCTTTTCTCTTGACTTAGACCATTATTTCATTACAAACCAAATAATGGTGATAGTCTTGTGATATATTTCACATAAGCTCATCGCACTGATCCCTGATCCATAAATCTCGTCTCACCCAATATGAACTGCTCAGATAACCAATCATCCCAGGCATAACCAGCAGTCTCAGATGATGCCACGACGTACCGATAGGCCACAACTCGAACATGATACACAAGACATGACTCAGGAAGGGACTACTCGACTTACGTAACTAATATGAATTTTCGCAGAATACAGGATGCAAAATACAAGAAAATAATTATAGGGAACCGCGCTCAACATCACGTGGATGCGGCATGCAACCTGATTCAAATAGTATACCCGTGGCGGCGTTCCATCCGATCCTATCAGGAAATTCACATAAGGAGACACACACGGAGCTGAATTGCTCGCTATTACACATTACTGAATACCATCTATAAGCACACTAAGTGCATAATACCATTCTGGGGGAACTGATAGAGTCATATGCTACAAACTCAAGCACAACTGAGGTGCGATATATAAAATCTGAATCTCGAGAGCCATCCTGCTCATATAACCTCATCACTATGCAGAATCTCAACACATAAGAATTTATCAAGCCGTTTCACACTCGCACGACACAATCATAGTATCACATGAATTTGACGAAGATAGGACAACGCCTGATATTCCAACACCCCTCCTGGAGGAGCACTATACTGAAATGAACATATCTGACTCGCATGAAGCCCATAATCTTGTTTAAATCCATTCATTCACTTCAAGCCGATTCTGCTCGCACTGAACTAGGCTGATAGCCTTACCTGGGTCCATAATAACCCACCTTTTTCTCATAACACACCAGAGCAATCATCATAGCAGGGACAAACACCCCACAATCCACAACCAATTGGACCGAACGCCTTTAAGGCATATATTCTCAAATAAGCAATATTGCACTTCCTTATACTTGGTCCAAATCTTCAATCAATCAGGCGACTACAAGTCACACTTACATAACCTTCCCGTGGTCACGCTCCCACGACTTTTCACACAGGAAGCCAGTATGCACATCCATACCACCGACCACCCTAAGGCTGTAAAACAATTCAAGGACCCGCAATCAGGATACAAAGCCTCTTTTACCAAACACCGATCTTAGGTGACACTGAAGACAACATCAATTTATTCTAGACATTCAAATCCCTTGTTCTTGCTCCTCTGAGCTCGTGACATCCTTGTCAACACCGAACTGCAATCTCGATTCTTACTTCCAGTTACATACTGCTTACTGCACCCAACGTGCCTATAAGGGATGGCATAGGAATTCTATCATAACCCCTGAACCACTAATAGGGTGAACACTTCATCACATATAGAAATCTTTCACTTGCCTCAATTCATGGAAACCATAGCAGCATACAAGTGAGTTCTCACCCTCACAATACATGCAAACCCTTAAGTAGTGGACTGAACCACCATAACCTTCCAGGATTCGCCTACACCTGACAGGCCATAGCATTTGAATGCTTCCGACTGAAATCTATTACGACGGGCGACAAGTCCCACACACATCTGTACAAACCATACACATACTCAATCATACCGAAGGAACCGATCACGGCCGAACATGTGTCGTTCCATCATGGCTAACCAATCCATCTTCTTTTAATCATATTTAATTGCCTCAAAGATAATATTAACTTTTTTTTTTTCAACTCATAGCAACTCAACCCTCACTCGTCCCGAGTGACCTTGATTCACGCGACCATGCTACCTAAACTCTGCAACCCGTCTCACAACCTCCTGAAAATCTTTCTACAATTCGGAGTTTATTCCTCTCACTCTTCCAACACTATCCTGCGTGCTGAAATAACATAGGACACTCCAACTAATCTCTTTCTCCTCAGAGATTCTACTGCAAAAGCTCGATTCTTAATCATACTTCTGCCTGAAACCCTTAAACACCACAGTCTCTAACTTTCAAATTCACTAGGACCGCTATTGAGAGTCACCCACTCTGACTGGCCCCGAATACAATCAACTCCAAGGCTCTTCTAGCACATGGACATGACTTTCAATGAAGCACGTGACTGAGTCACTTCCCTTACAACTTGCCTATGTCGTAAGCACAAATTCTTAATCTTCCAAAGCCTAACTCTGGTCCAATAGGACCAACTTCGCACATATTTATCATATGCCATGCTCAATTACCGCTTTACTCCTTTATTTTAGCTGTAACAACTTTCCAATACACCGATAATCCGTAATCCCATGAGGACACAACCCTACAACCCCACTGCAGGTGGTGGGACTCCCCCACTTAGCCCGAAGCTACTCCCTGCACCACTCCAGACACTGCTGAGATCTTTTCTTCTTTGTTGACATGACCTTGCTCAACCAATTCGTCCAATTCTTCCGAATTTTCCTGTTAGCATTCCCCAAATGCTCAATTCTCTAGCACTATTTACACATTCTGCTTCTACCGACTAGCAGCTGGGATCCCTCACAGAAACTTGCCAACCCCACAACCGCTATCCTACTCATAGAAGATAACCCACCTGTGGAAACTCACTAACCGACACCTTCCACTACGCTGTGAGGCACACTTTATACGACATCGAGACCCCCATCCTAAGCTTGTCCTCATTCACCGACTTTACTAGTTCGTTCGCTCCTCATGGAAATCCACTATGTGCGCCACAATATCTTCTAATTCCAAGCTATACTGCATCCTTCTTCATCCCTAACAACTCCTCTCTGTTTCATCTAACCTCCCGCCGAATAACCAACATCTCAGTTTAAGCTCGTGGACCAAATCACCGTCCACTAAAATTCTCAAATCACTCCAATTCCTCCTCAAGGTAGGCAACCGCCCTACCACTGAACTCATAGGCTACACTGCCACTTCCCACTTAGTTGAACTCATTCCTTTAAGAAACTACCCGACTTTCGTCTCTGACGCCTGGCATTTAGAGATTTAACCGCCACCTAAAACTTTTCACATGTCTTCCTTCATCGCATGCTTCTCAATTGTGGCCTCAATTCAATATCATTCTCTGTCGCTCTTGAACCAGCAGATCACCACGACTTCGAACTCTTCGAAGATCATCTTTCTCGAGCTGCCATCATTAGAAACGCTCATTCAATACTTTAACCACCGCACACCACGGTCTATGACAGTCGCTTCCCCAATACTATTTCACAACACTCTGACCCAATGAAACCGAAGAACTATAACACCGGCAAACTTAACAAATTCTATTCGAACAAACAACGATACCACAAAACAGGTGAATACTTCACCTTGCTCGATAACACCAAGTCTTATTACCTTACCAATCCGAACCGGATCGTTCATAGTCCAAATGCCTTTCCTCTGCTGAAACTAAAATACTGAAATCTCGAAATCACATTCTGAGAAGACCTCCCTTCAAGCCATTCATCACCCCCAACCTACGGGAAATCATTCTACCGCCATATCAACATCGCGCGATAACCAATCGGAAATACCATAACAATCTGAGCATAGCCTCAAGGCTCTCAGAAACACAGCTACTAAGCTGAAATAACATAATATTCTCCTGCAGGGCGACAACAACAGCCCAATCGACTAAGCATGGAAAACATCACGCACCATATATGTAGCACCATTACAATTCCTGAAACTCTCGATTATAGGAAGCGCTTCGCGACATATAAGATTGAGTAGGAAGAAACATAGGCATAAGCCTTAACGGAATCAAATCGCACGATGTGATATCAAGAAGGGAAGTACTCCTAATAGCCCTGTAGCCTCTCAAAGATAAGTACAGACGTCTCCGTACCGATCCACCAGAATCTACTAGACTCGCTCATGACTCGTGAGACCTACGGGAACCTAGTGCTCTGATACCATGTTGTCACGACCTATAAATCTATAGGTCGTGATGGCGCCGGACACCAATGTCGGGCAAGCCAATAATTAATTAGTTGAAATAAATTCATGTTTTAAACATTCGAAATCATTACTTTTAATTCTATTTCGCAACATCTAAATAGAAATCCATTAAGTAAAAATACAACCCAAACACATATCCCAGAACCCGGTGTCACAAGTGCATGAGCAGATTCTAAGAGTTTATACAAATACTACAAAGCTTGTCCGAAATACAGATTGGACAAGAAATTTAGAAATAAAATACAGTACATAGAGGGTGACTCTGTCGCTGCGGGTCGTCTCCGAGTAAATGCAGCTCGTCTAAGTCTCCAAGTCAGCCCTATTGCTATGAAAGTACCTGTGCAACAAAAATGCACGGCAAGTGTAGTATGAGTACGAAAATAACATGTACTCAGTAAGTATCCCGCCTAACCTCAGAGAGGTAGTGACGAGTGGTCGACCTGACACTTGCTATAAGTCAGTCTAGTATAATTTTAGTGGGACATTAAGCATGGATATCATAGACAGATTTAATAATGATTAGGGAATAAGGAATACCAACTTGAGTCACATTTAGCATCTTGAACTTTCGTCATTTCAGTTTGGCAAGTAAATAATAATCAGGAGTAAGAAGCATAGACTTATTTCACATTCTTGCATATCAATTATTATTCTTTTTAACTGGCAATTCATAACTCTCTTTAGACAAATAAACAATGTATAAGTCATGGGAAATATGCAGCATTTATCATATGCGCACAACTGGCGAGGGTCGAACGGCGCAGACAAATAATTCTAAATTGTGCACTACCGAGGGTCGAACGGCTCGAACCATAGATGAATCTATTACTCCGCTCACAAATCGGTCATGCGACGCGATTGACATAATTATAAGGCTACCCCGCTCACGAATCATACATGCGACACGGGTGCTCATATGTACACATATTCACATGATAAATTCATATTTCATCAGGAAGAAAGCTTCTTAAAGAAGTGATAAAACTCTCTTTAGGTGAGCATGAAGATATGGTTTAAAACAGTTCTGGAAAATTATTTGCCAAGTTTTAATAAGGTTTTAAAACATCACTGGTCCCTCAGGAACACAATCATACAAGGAAGAATCTATTTTCTTCTAAATTGATTGGGGAAAACAAGTTCTGGTTCTTTTAATTATTCAATTACTAATTTGGTAATATCACCAGACAAATATCATTTATAGTATCACAAGTATAACAATTAAGGCATGCTAATGGGTCCTAGCCCACCCGGACATGGCATAACAGTAGCTACGCACGGACTCCCGTCACCTCGTGCGTATGTAGCCCCCGCAAATAATTTCATATATTTATTTAGTTCACCTAGGGGGACAATTCCCCCTCACAAAGTTAGAAAGGAGACTTACCTCGCTCCGAGACTTCATAACCGGACTCCAAGTCCTTCCGACGACTCGAATCGTTGCAAAATGCTCCAGAACTAGCCAAATAACGGCAAACTAATGAGAATATACTCTAATACTTGTTAACAATTCAAATTATACAAATTCCCAACTCCGCTCGAGGAATTGACCAAAATGCCCTCAGGCCCACGCGCCCGGATTCCGAAATTTCTCGAAGATATACCCTACCCATAGCTTTACTAGTCCAAATATACAATTTGCTCATATATTCATGCTCAACTCGAGGCTAAAAATCCAATTTCATCAAATTTCTAGGTTTTCTTCAAAACCCCAAAATTTCCCAAAATTTCATGTTCAAATCCATGTAATAATCTTGTATTTAATCTTAGAAACGTGAAGGAGTTACTTGCCTTGTGATTTCTTGACGAAAATCTTCTCTTGAAGCTCCTCCAAAATCGCCCAAACCAAAGAAGAAGTGAAGAAATGACCAACAAATCTCGGTTTTAAAAACAATCTGCCCAGGCCATTTTCGCACATGCGGTCCAATAGCCGCTCCTGCGGAAAAACCATCGCAGGTGCGACTCTAACTCAGCCCAGCAAATCTCGCACCTGCGACCCTCTCCTCCACATCTGCGCGTTCGCAGGTGCGGAAAATTCATCGCACCTGCGCTCCCAGCCCAGCCAGCCAATTCTCGCACCTGCGGCGTCCAAGCCGCACCTGCGGCCAAATCCCCGCAGGTGCGGTCACACCAGATGACAGCAACCTTAGCTCTTTTCCAACTTCAACTTTGATTCGTTAACCACCCGGAATCCACCCGAGGCCCCCGGAACCCCGTCCAATCACACCAACCCATCCCAAAACATAACACGGACTTGCTCGAAGCCTCAAATCACATCAAACCACATCGAAACGACGAATCGCTCTCCAATCCAAATCTTTAAGAACTTAGGATTTCAAATTTCTACATCCGATGCCGAACCCTGTCAAATCACGTCCGATTGACCCCAAATTTTGCACGCAAGTCATATTCGACATTACGGACCTGCTCCAACTCCCGGAATCGCATTCCGACCCCGATATCAAATTTTCCACTTCCGGTCGGATTCTTCAAAAATCTTCAATTTTCTATCTTTAGCCAAATGACTTCAAAATGACCTCCGGACATCCGAATTCACTTCCGATCGCGCTCCCAACTCCAGAATCACCATACAGAGCTATTCCCAGACTCAGAATCCCAAACGGACGTCAATATCTTTGAAATGCGCTTTAAGCCAAACTTAGGAATTTCCTTCAAAATGCTAACTTCCACATTATACGCCGAAACGCTCTCGGGTTATCCAAAACCCCATCCGGACATACGCGTGAGTCCGAAATCATCATACGAACATGCTGGAACCTTCGGATCTTGATTCCGAGGTCGTTTACTCAAAGTCCCAGTTTTACTCAATTTCTTCAACTTAAGGCTTCTGAAATGAATATTCTCCTTTCAATTCAACTCCGGTCTTCCTGAATTTCAATTCCGACCATACGCACCAGTCAATATACCTGTAATGAAGTTGTTCATGACTTCCAACCGCTGAACGACGCGCTAGAGCTCAAAATGACCGGTCGGATCGTTATAGGAAAGAAGGAATTTTTTTTTAGAAACCAAAAGCCACATACATTTTGTATATGAGTATAACAAACGATAAGCTTCACAAAGTCATTGCTAAAAATGATCATTAATTTACAATTTCCTGCTATATAATGTCAAAATAGGAGCAACGAAATCGAGTCTGCTTGAAAAGTGACAACATTTTCTTTGACAGCTAGAATGGAAGAAAGGCAAGGTTAGATATACGCTTTAATATAATATCATTTTCCCAAACATTTAATTGTCCATTTTCCTTGTCTTTTTCATTAAATTAAATCTCATCTTTCACCTTGTCTATTCATCAATCAGCCCACACAACTATTCCTTCCTATACTCCTTTGATTCGACGATGTCGTAATTAATCATTTACTGTTTTTACTTTATAAAACATCTAATTTGATAGGCTAGAACTTTTTTTTTTTGGCTTAACCTTTCGGTATTCAAACTTTATTAGTTCGATTAATTCGAATTTTTAAAATGAAAGGTTCGTTAAAGGAATGGCCCGACTAATTCGGAGTTACGTAGCCTCAAAATCACTAAGGTGACCCGACTAATATGAATTTATGTCACATAGCATTTCGAAATCGCTAAAAGAGTAAGCGTTCCTTAATTACCAGGAGTTTGTCTTAAATTTGAAACCTCTAATTAAAAATAGAGAAATCTCATAACATCCTATCACACTCTCGTATTGAAAGAGTTCCTTCTATTACTAATAAATTATAACCCCCCACCCCCACCCCCACCACCATTTTACAAAAACTAATGTATATAACTCATTTTTCTTCTTAAAACATCATAAAATATTTGACATCATTCTACTAGTAATATTTAATTCCTCTGGTCCTTGTTAAAGGTCTTGAAGTACCCATTAGAAAGATTATTTAACAGCTTTAATTATAAAAGTTATTTGACTAAATTACCTTTTATCTCTCTTCAAAAATGAGTAATAAGCACTGGGAACTTTTAGAATATTGTAAAAAAAGCACTTAATTCCTCCGTGTTCTAAAGCGACGCTTATTTTGAAGAGTATTACTCCCTTCTGTCTAAAAGAAGTGATTTTTTTTTGTTGTTTTCACACGGATTAAGAAATTCATCTTTTAACATTAATTAACAATGAAATTGACCATATTAACTTTTACTATCCCACATAAACACTACTACACATACTCCAACACTATTTACTCAAAGGGCAATGTAGGGAAAAAATAATTAATTCATTCTTAAAATCTGAAAAAATCACTTATTTTGGACTACAAAAAAAAGCCAAAAAATCACTTATTTTGGACCGGTGGGAATATTCGATGAACTTTCGCTCTTTCACTACAAACTTTTGCTTATTATCTTAAATAATAATATAACCCCTTCTCTCACCC
>ML241334.1:0-20129 GCA_005239495.1 Nicotiana undulata | reverse complement strand
TAAATTGTAGTTAAATTGTAGATTGTGTCCAGAATGTAGTTAATGTATAGTTTTTTTGTAGACAAATTGTATTCTAAACATCATAATAACTACAAAATTTTCTATTCATTTACAAAAATTCTACAAAAAAACTAAAAATAAACTACAAAGTCAAACATATCTCAATATCGTATCATCCAATTCTCATTCGATTGTAGTTTAATTGGGATTTTCGACATAATTGCGTTTTTTGCAGAAGATTTGTAGAAGTTTTAGTCATTTTTAATTTGTGAAAACAAAAAACAAAGCATCTACAATCAAAATACAAATAATCTACAATTTATCTACAAAATATCTACAAACTGGGTACATTGAATAGAAAGAGATGAAAATTAATACAGCGTGATTTGCGTTTGAAAATTTCTGAAAGAATCTTTAATTCTCCAATATTAGCGCACCTAAATAAGGAATTTTAATTCTACAATGATTCCTTATTTAATGAAATATTTGAAAGAATATTTACTTCCTTAATTTTAGCGCCTAAATAGGAAGATTATATCTACTAAGATTCTGTATTTAATGCATTGTATCTGTTTTGTAAAAAAACTATTAACAGGGCGGGTAATTTTTAAATCATGAACATATTTAGTAATATAGTTTCCTATATGGTATAGGAACGAAAATGTCTCAATCCAACTCCGCAACACGGCCAAGTTAAGAGTCCGTCCCTAAAAAGAACTTTCCGTTAGGAGACGGGCTTCGGATTTTTTAATCTCAGATAGGTGGGCGGGCCTCTTTAATTGGACTCCAAGTCAGCCCATTATAGACATTGGATTGGAAGTACACAAATAAGGGAGTTTGGCACTGTATATCAACTCTATTTTACCTAGCTATACTATAATAGAAACCTATTTACTATTTTTATTTAGGTTTCTTATTAATTACTTTATATACCTTACTAGTTTAATACAAAACCATAATAATGAGGAAATGAAACATGCCTTAAATACTGGGTATCAGTTACACATAATCTCGATACCCAAAATCATCACCTCTCTTTCATACAAATCAACCAATATCTCTCTCACCCTCTCTCTCTCTCTCTCCCTCATACAAATTAAGGCAGAATACATAAGTGGGCCCTTAAACTTGGCTTTTTTTGTCATTTGGACACCTAAACATAGGGTTGTTCCTATCAGGCACTCCAACTAAACCCCACCTAAACAAATTGTTCGACATAATTAAAACCTTTCACTTAATAAATTTTACCCCCAAAACAAATTGAAACCCATTTCATAAAATGAAATCCCCGATTATCCAAACCTGATCCCTCTCTTCTTCAAACTTTTTTACTCTGCTCAATAAACCAGTTACCCTCTTAGGTTTTTTAAGAATTTTATCGCCATACCACCTGAAAAAATTGCAAGCAACTTCGCCTTCAATTTTTCTAAGAAAAAAATGACGATATGGGTATAAGGAATCCATGAAATAATAATTCGGCAGCAGTCGCACAATAACACGAAACTTCTCTTAAAGAAGGTGACTTCGATTTGTTCGACATTATGAGTGAGTGGAGAAATTAATACCCACGTTAATGAGTGACCTTCAAAGGAGCAGCCACAAACACTTCAAGATGTGAAGAAGGTGAACCCAATTCAAGAGAGTTTCAAAGGATTCAGCTTTATATGCAAAAAAGGGCAAACAAATTAAGAGAAAAAATCGACAGGTTCAGTCTAAGGGAAAGAAGAGAAATAGAAGAACTGAGATAAAAGTTAGAGCTTTAATAGGAATAATATATTAGGATATATAAAATAATCATAATATGGAGTATAATAATAATAATAAAATCAATAAATTTTTCTCGTGTCCACGCGCCCTTTCCCTTGACAGTGTTTAATTGGCATATATGGGGTTTAGTTGAAGTGCCTGATAGGAACAGCCTTATGTTTAGGTGTCCAAGTGACAAAAAGGGCAAAGTTTAAGGGGACAGTTATATATTCTGCCACAATTTAAACTATTATCTCTCTAAAACTGTAGCGTCATATATTTCTATGAATCAATTCCACCAACAATCATTAAAAAATTTCAACTATTGACAAACCCATCGACATTATCTTTGAAATTGCAGGTGGAGGGGTCTGCCATTGACATACCATTAAAAAGCTTCGAAACTTTGAATTAGATATTCGGATTTTACGAATTGTGATTTTTTTGGATTAGGTGTTCTAAAAAATGATTGAAAATATCCTTTAAAGTTTATATCTCAAGTTTAAGGGAGATTTGTTAAGTTTAAAGTTGGTTTTAGGTTGAATTTCTGATTTAAAGTCGAGGAAGAAGAAGTTTTGGAATTGAATTACGATTCTATGATAAATGTATCATAATTGTATCTGAGTTGTATTTGAAACATCAATACCTAAGACAATTTTGATACAATACTAATACTATTAAAATACAATATTGTATAATAATTTAAGTTTAGAATTGATTATAGGTCGATGTTTTAAATTGAAACTTGAAAAAGATGAAGATCAAAGTTGTATCACAATTTTGAATTGTATCACAATTTGTACCTAAAACAATATATGATACAATGTTAATACAAATATAATACGATATTGTATTAGTTTAAGTTTAGAATCGGTTTTAAGTTGTATCATAATTGTATCAGAATTGTGTAAAAATACTTTCAGGATTGTATCAAATTTGTATCTGAATTATGAGTAGTTGTGAGTTCGTGACGAATTTCACTGTTTATATCACAAATATATGATAATTATATATTAATTTATTAGTATTGTATCAGGTATTATTGTAGATATTAATGTACCATCTACAAGTTAGATACAATTGTGATACAAGTATGATACTATTATATTTTATGCATTGATATATCTGATACAATTCAAATACAATTATGATACATTTGTCATACAATCCCTGAATATTTCTTCATTTTCAGTGTTGTCAGGTTTCCCAACAAAAGAACGATGCAGTTGATGATTTAATAAGGGTTAATACATAAATACCACATTGGGGTTGTATCGAATTTTCAGTTGCACCCCTTAAAAACACGGGTATCCTATGAACCCCCTGTTTAAACTTTAAGTGAATTAAAATAACACTTGCTGAGTCAGCTGGCACACAACGTGTCTTCGCGTTTTTTGAGCGCGTGAAAAATATAATTTCGACTTTCATGTCTTATTTAACAGTCACATTCGATTAGGTTAATAATTAAAAGTCTTTCTCTTCTTCCACACCCACATTCATCAGCCATTGAAGCTCCATCTTGGTGAATCGAAAGGTTTTTTTTTTAATTGTAACCTTCTTGTATAGTATTAACTTCTCCTCCTCAATATATAATTTTCTTAATCATATTTTACAGATAGTTTTTAGGGTTATGGAGGAAAATTAATCTGGGCTAATTCTTTGTTTTCTAGTGTTTGAAATGGCAAGAATCAACTTGAATCAACTTTGTATGGACGAGCATGACCCAATGTTGAATCTGAAGGTGCGCTGCAAGCATGGAGATTTGCTTCCATTGCAAACTTCTTGGTCGAGTAGGAACCCTGGAAGACGGTTCTGGTCTTGTCCATATTATGGTGTAAGTATTTGGGCAATTGGACTGATATTCTCCCATTTTCTGGTTTATTTGAAATTATTTGTATCTCTTCAAATTTCAGACCAAGTCTTGTAAATTTTTTCGATGGAGGGATGATGATATTGATGAGCGTACTAAATTTGTCCTTCCACGGTTGGTGAACAAATTGAGGGAGATTGAAGAAGGATTAGCCAATTATGAATCATTGAAGACTCAATTGGTGGAAATTGAGCATGGTATAGAGAATGAACAATGGACGGAGAAGATGAATCACAACTGTAATTTGTACAATAGGAAGGGCATCTTATGTATTTTGCTTATACTGGTTATATGTTATCTGTTTATTTAGTAATCATTCAAATTCTATGTAGCTTGTTTGAATTACTTTCCAGCTTTTGTGACATTAAATGTAGTTGGAGGAGTTAATCCCCAGTTCTTTAGTTTGTAGGAGTTAATCTCCATTTTTTGGTTGAACAACAATGAATGGAACTGGAATTTGTACATATATGTTGCCTGTGCGTATCAGTTTTAAGAAGAATGGAAGACAATAACCAAACTAATACCAAACAGACCATTTGCAACAGCAGAATAGTTACAAGAGAACAATGAAGGACATTAACCAAAGTAATACCAAAACAGACATTTGCAACAAGTAGTGTGCATAATACATAGTCTGCTCTTAGCAGAATAGTTATCCAACAAAAGAAGTGCACTACCAACAAAACACCTAATGTGCATAATACATAATCTAAGTAGTTAAAGCTTCTAATTTCTAGATGTTGTGTCCTGGCTTGCATTCTTTGCTGCAGCATCCCTCTTTGACCTTGTTTGAATTTCTTTATCTCCCCTCATTTGTTGTAGTCTCCTTGAGGTTATTGCTGCTTTTCCTTTCTATTTCACTCTTGTTCTCGGTTGATATCCAATGTCTCCAGTAACAGCTGCTGAACTTGTAATTGTTCTTGCTCCAAGATTCACAACTCTTTCACTTGGTAGGCCATGCTACAAGAAAGAAGAGCAATGACAGTTAACCAAAGTTTGATTGTCTAAAAAAATTAAAGGAACAACACTAAATACTTACATTGAAAGTAGTGTATCCACTTTCAGCAACCATTAAACTATCCCCTACCATCCTTGGCCTTTTAAAAGGGCCAGAAGCAGTTGGATTCCTTCCAGCAGCATCAACATTGGTCCCTGATCCTTGTGAACAATTAAACCAAGCCTCCAAGCCACCAGTTCCCCTTTCCTTTCCTCTTTATCTACCCCTTCCTCTTCCAGAAGCACCTGATGAACCAACAAGTGGTGTACTTCCCCTACCCCTACCTCTTCCTCTTACAGCAGTTGTAGCAGTAGATACTGAAGCAACAACAGATGCAGTTGATGAAGAAGCAGCAGCAGCAGCAGATGTTGAAGCAGCAGTAGTAGGAGGCCTTCCCCTCCCTCTACCTCTTCCTCTTCCAGCAGCAGATCCTCTTCCAACAGCAGCAGGAGAAGATACTAAAGCAGCAGTAGAAGCACTTGATGAAGCAATAGCAGCAGCTGGACAACCTCTCTTATTGTGTCCAATGCCTTTACAGTAGCTGCAAGTCACTTGGCCCCCACACCTACTCCGCTTTCCTGTTTTCTTGGATTCAGTAGCTTCTTTCCTTCTTAGTTTCTTTGGCCTCCCTGGCATTGACTTGATTTCAGGAGGTGCCACTTGTGGATTTTCAGATTGTGGCCACATGTCCATACCATTCATTGGTTGAATGAAGTTTGAATAAGTCTTGAGGTAGGTTTCTTTGTTATACCAGTGAGAGACATACCTTATAAGCTCCAGTTGCTTGAAATGCATTGCTGCAATGGCATGTTGGCAGGGAATGCCTCTAAGCTGCCATGCTCTGCAGCTACAACTCAAATTATCCATGCTCACAATGTGCTTCTTATATGGGCCTTCCTCTATTTCATACCCATACTCACCATTCCAATGAATTGTGCATTTCATTGACTTTGATATGTTTTCCTGTAAATTCTTCAAAGCCATAGGAGATATGTCAGTAATCCATGTATTTGAGAAGTCCCTTAACTGAGCAATCCTCTTCATCATCTTCAATCTAATCTCTTCAAGCATTGTAATTATTGTTTTGTGCCTTGCAGCTAAAATTCATGCATTGAAGCTCTCAACTATCACATCACACTTGCTAAACTATGAGAAATAAACCCTACACCACCTTTCTTTGTTATAGTACAACAGATCCTCAACAATTCCCTTACCTAACATGTTAAGTTCATCCAGATTCTTCTTCAATTCAGCTTCATATGTAGATTTTGCACACCTCCAAAATGCATTCCTTCTTTCAATACCCCTCCGTTTTTTGACCAATTAGCTAAGATGTATCTGGCACACATCCTATGTTCTGCCATTGGTAGAAACTCTCTTATTGCACAATCCAGTCCCTTTAACAAACCATTAGAAATCAGTAAACAAACCATTAGAAATCAGTTATCAAAAAGGAACATAAATAATTAAAGTAGATGACAACAGAAATAAGTTATGGAACAGAAATTAACTAACCTTTTGCATATCAGAAATCAGTGTCAGATTTGTGCCATCTCTTAGCTGAAGATCATGTTGCACACACTTCACAAACCATGACCATGTAGTTGCATTTTCATACTCCACAACTGCCCAAGCAATGGGCAACATTTGATTGTTGCCATCTTTGCACACAACCACCAACAGTTGTCCTTTACATACCCCCTTTAGAAAACAGCCATCCAAACCAATACTCCTTCTACAACCAGATAGAAATGCTTTTTTCAAAGCCTCAAAACAGACATAGAAGGATAGAAACACAAGCTTACCATTTGCATCTCTCTCTCCAACTTTAACCACACAAGTGCTACCTGGATTGGTTCTCAATATTTCATCCCTATAATCATAAATCCTACTAAATTCAGCAATATGATCACCCATTAATTCTGTCAACACCTTGGCCCTAGCTCTCCTAGCAGTTGTCCTTCCAACATGAATTCCCAACTCTTTCCTTATAGTCTCTTGAAAAGTAATAATCCTTATGTTTGGTTTTTCAATGATTCTGTCCCTAAATCTCTTGGCCAAATATTTGGAGTTGCAAAGATAGTTTCTGATAGTTTCTACACACTTGTGAATTGGGTGATATGTTTTAACTATAAAGTTATTACTCTTACCATCAACACTTGCAAACAATAACCACTTACATCCCTCTTTGCAACACTTCACTCTAACCCTACCAGGTTCATTCACATACTTTTCAATATGTTTCTTCTCCTGAATTGCATATTTTGTCACTGCTTCTCTAAACTTCTCAATATTCTCAAACACAAGTCCCAATTCCCAGACAATCTTCTCACAAGTAGGATCAAATATAATTCTTTTAGTATCATTCTTCCTCTTGAAAGCTTTTACCTTCTGTTCAACTTCTTCCCAATCTGCCTCATGATCTGTTTCAAAACTGCCTGCTTCAGAACTCCCATAGTAAGGTTCATCACCACAAAAAATACCATCTAAGTTCTTTTTTTGGCTTGGAGTTTGAGTTTGTTGGGTAGCATCATGCTCATCATATCCTAAATCTGGTTTTGATTTAGGACTTCCTTCAGTTAAAGGAACTTCTTTACTGTCAGGTCTTCTCAACCTCTTTTTTTTTCTATGAAAAGACCTCCTCTCTTGCCTAAAATCCCTAAACTCTTCGTGCACATCACTACCATAGTCTTCAACACCTTCTTCAAACAACTCATCATGTTCAGAAAGTGAGCTACTTTTAGTAGATTTATCAGATTCACCTTCTTCTAAAACACCTTCATCAAGTTCTGTTTGGTCACCCTCAAAAGTGTGTTCTCCAGCAGGGTTAGAACTATTTTCATTAGAGTTATTTGGGTTTTGGGCAGCCTCACTAGTCAAGCCCTCACCATTTCCAACCTCCTCAAAAGCAGCATTAGATTCTTCACCAACCACTCCTTCACAATTAAAAGACACTCCACTACCATACACAACACTATATTCTAACATTGGGGGGACCATAATAGGCTCATCACACATGTGAGACACAAATATGTCCAAAGAATACCCATTTTCAAGGGCATCAATAATTACACAAATGTCCCTATCAGTTTTAATTTTAACCAAATTGCCATGGTAGGGTGACCTTACATAAAATGAGCAAGAAGTAGTGTAACCAAGTTCTTTAATATAGTCTCTCAATTCAAAATAAGACATTCTATCCGCGTCGATATCAAAATACTCTGTTAAACACCCACCCTCATAACTTGGATTAGGACCAAACACAATTGTACCCCCATGAAACCACCTAAGTGTTACAAGAGTGAAAGCCATTCAACAATTCTGCAATTCAATTACAGTATAATTTAGTTACTTAACCCAGATTATATATAAATCCCCAACCTTAAAAAAACCTAACCTAGCTGCCAACATGCAAAATAGAAACAAATAGTAAACAACTAACAACATATTAACACACAAAATATGATCAGAAATAGTGCAAAAGAACTTACTCGTCACAGTCAAAATGACTCTCGATTGAGTTTAGAAAGTCAGAAATCCAAGAAGTTCAAGCTTTGATTTTTTCCTTCAAGCTTCGATAATCGCCCTAAAGTTTCGATTTTGAGTTGAAAATTCACTTCGCATTGGGAATTTACAGAAATGTCATCCTAACTTTGGAGGGATCGAAGAAAAGATTTAGGGGATTTAGAGAAGAGAGAAGGATTGGGTTTAGGGCTTGGGTGTGATAATGAGCGGGTTGATTCTCAATATTGTCAATTAATCCATTATGCATTAAAAAATAAAATGAGAAATAAATATAAAAGGAGTGCATAACACGTGCCTGGTTTTAACTGAGGTTGTGTGCCAGCTGACTCAGCAAGTGTTATTTTAATTCACTTAAAGTTTAAACAGGGGGGTCATAGGATACCCGTGTTTTTAAGGGGTGCAACTGGAAATTCGATACAACCCCAATGGGGTATTTATGTATTAACCCATTTAATAATATAAAGTTGTCGCCGATGGTGGGAAGAGAGAAGATGGAGATTTTGGGCGTAGATTAAGTGATTGTGATATAAAAAGAAAAAGAAGGAAATGATATAATTGAATCATTTAATTGAAGGCACTAATAATGGGATGAGAGCCTTTTAAGGAGAAATCTACACAATTTGTAAGAAAAACCTAGATACTTATTAAAAACTACAAAACATAAAGAATATTGGTAAATAAGTTTCTAATATAGTATAGCTAGGTAAAAATCCCTACTGTATAGCTGTCCTTAAAATAATAATCGGATTTTTTTTTGTATATGTATACATCTCTGTATATTATATATAAAGAATATATAAATTTTATACACTATTATGGCTATTGGATGTAAATAATTTCGGCCACAGGCTAAAAGTAATCTTTGCCCTTATTGTTTTTGGCAAGTTATACATTTGACCAGTCGGCCAAACGTAATTATATCTACTGGTCAATATATATATATCTCTTTGGCTACTATTTTTAGAGCGCCGATATTGTATAATTTATCCTATTTTTTTAAATATATTAAGTACATCTGAAATGAGTTTCAAGGTTATTTGTGCACTTCACCCCATTTTAACATATTCAAAAGGGAAAGTTATACACTTAGCCATTTGACCAAAAGTATTTATATTTGCTAGTTGATATACATAAATTATACTAATTATATATATATATATATATATTATATCTCTGTCACTTATTTTTAAATTATGCGACTATTTGAAAGAAGAAAAAATTGCTGCAAAAATTAATTGAATATGATTAGGTAAAGCAAATCCATATTATCTTCTTTCCTTCTATAACTTGAACTTAATTACTTTCTTTCCTTCAATATACCTCTCATATTATAAAGGGGTATGCTTTCTAATTAATACTTTCCCAACATAGTAAATTCAAGATCACTTCTTTTTCTTCAATAACATAAAAATTGATTCCACTTGGCTTTTATAGAGAGTATTGTTATATAGGAATGTTATCGTAAAGAGGTCGGAATGTATTTGGAAACCTAATACGTTAGACTGAGAAGCGTTGCTTAATCCTAAAATGAGGTACTTGATTGTCAAGGTTGCTCTATTGGTATTCAAATAAAATCCTTTGTATATTTGAAGAGCATTTGTTGTCAAAAATTTACCACCTCAATCTAGGTATCTATATATTTTTTAAAATAAATAAATCATGAAACATAAATAATTTGATTTGAGTACCACTAAAGCAACCTTGACAGTCAATATCTCATTTTATGATTAAGCAACTCTTTTTTTTCTTCTTTTTCTCGAGTACTAGTTTACTAATATAATAGTGCATATGGGCTTAGTGAGAAAGAATTATAGGGAATTTTAATTTACTCATGAATTCGGCGGTTGAAAAGCTCATTTAGAGGATGAAAATATGTTGAGTAGAAAGTGGCGAATGGAAGTGAAAAAAAAGAGAAATTAGAAGCGATAAAGTACCGAGCATGGAAAAAATGTTTGAAAAGTTGTTGAAGAAATATTTGCTGCAAAAAGTCATCAAATTTTCTATTCAACTCTCATTTCCTTCTTTGTAACGCACAATATTGACGTTTACGTTTTGTTATATAAGGCATTTAAGAAAATAATTATTTACAAAATTATTTAAACAAAAATAAATATAATTAAAAAAATTAGATATTTTAATGCTAAATATAAATATGTAGAAAGAATTGTTGCAAAATAAAATAAAATAAGATACATAAACATAACATTGTATACCTCAAGAAAAGTTAGTATTAACAAGTCAAATATGGAGGAAGGTTCTAAAAATATTGTCAATTTTTTGTTAGAAGCCGATAATCAGGAGGAGATTAAGAATTTTAACAAGACAACGATGAAAGTGGGCTTCAAATAGGTAAGTATTTTTTTTTGAAGTTAGATCTATATATCCACTCACGCTTTATGAATTTTTTTAACGTAATTATGATTTTCCTCATCTGTTACATACACGCCAAGAAATATTTCATTACTACTGATTCGATCTTTTGGTACACTTGATCACTATACATGACATAATAATGTTATTGTCACCAAGTACTCAAGATGTAAAAGATATAGTTTCATGGTATTGAACGAGAATCTTATGCATCTTCGTAAATTCACACAATATCTACTCAATTTGACCTCGATAAATAGGTCATCACACAACAATTCATGTTGATCACTCATAAAACATTATAATTTTTTTATGTATAATATTTACTATAATTATTATTTTAATAATATTAATATAACTTACCGAATTGTGTACTCATAACACGACATACACGTGCAACGCACGTATAGCGAAACTAGTACTTGTAAAATCACAAAGAGATCAATATACTAATAAAGAATTTAATACCATATTCTTTTTCTATGAGGAAGAAAACGCTTATAAACAGCATACATTTGCGTCAATTTATATATTAGCGCATAAATATTAATTTATTTAACGCAAAAACATAGTTTAATACATATTGTCATATATGAACGTTTTTTAAAGAAC
Source organism: Nicotiana undulata (assembly GCA_005239495.1). Classification (NCBI taxonomy): domain Eukaryota; kingdom Viridiplantae; phylum Streptophyta; class Magnoliopsida; order Solanales; family Solanaceae; genus Nicotiana; species Nicotiana undulata. The sequence continues at coordinate 9,009 of ML241334.1, read as the reverse complement.
TTGTCATATACAAATTGTCAAATACAAACGTTTTTCCTCATTATATTTTTCACTGAATCCTACCTTGTTCAAGTAAGAGAAGAACTTAATCCAGAAGTTAGATTTAACAATATATAGTAGTAATAATATTTCTTTTTAAAACTCATTAATCAGATGTATTATGCAAGATGGAAACTGTCACGACCCATTTCCTCTTATAGGCCGCGATGGCGCCCAAAATCGCCGCTAGGCAAACTAACGGTGAATTAGCTGTGCATTTATTCGTTTTAACAATTTTGATTTTCATTTATTAAGAAAAATTTAATAAGTAAAACGAAAACTAATGCAAGAGCGAATGCAGTGAAATAAATACTCAAAAGTCATAAAGTCTACTAGCATGTTTCCAAGACCTAGTGTCACAAATGTATAAGCAACTAGTAGACTATACAAAACACTAAGCTATTGTCTGAAATAGAGTAGACAGGAAATAGATGCAAAAGAAAGACTGTTGATGCTGAAGAGCGGCCTTAGAGAGGAGCTCACCACTAAGTCTCGGGGTAACAGGGTATGCATCAGGATGACTGTCAGATGCACCACCTCAGATCCTGCACGATTAGTGCAGAAGTGTAGCGTGAGTACATAAACAACATGTGCCCACTAAGTATCCAGGCTAACCTCGAAAAAGTGGGTTGACGTCGACACTTACTATGGGCCAGTAATAAAATACAGAAATTCTAAATAAGCATGGAATACGTGAATAGTAACAATAACATAATGGCAAGCAGCGAATAAATGGTCGTTTAACTGATAGTAAATCCTAAATCTCCATCTAACACATACTAGTTCCAAATCAATTTCAGTCATTAAATAAATTATAACATCTCAAGCCATAACATAATATCGAGTGTAATCGGGCTCTAAGTATTATCACGTACGATTTATGCCGAGGTCGTACGGCCCGATCCAAAATACTGTATGCACTGCCGAGGGTCGAAAGGAACGAACCGCAGATGCATATATTATACTGCTGAGGCGAACGACCCGCTCCTGTGAGAGCAGAGAAATTTACCTCGCTCACGGAAGTACTTGCGACACGATGGACTGGATTTCTCAGAGTTATTATGTATTTCTCAATTCTTCCCAAAAATAAGAAATCTAAATTGGAAATTTTCAACTTTAAAATCCCTAGTCTCAGCTCTATTTAAGACAATTAATATGCATAACAAACGTAACAGTACTATTAAAGCATGATGTGGATCTAAGACTACCCCGACATTTTGAAATATAGCAGTGCACGAACTCTCGCCACCTAGCGTACGTAGCTCCCTACACAAGTAGTACACAACAAGATACACCTAGGAGGACGAGTTCCCTCTTACAAGGTTAGGCAAGAGACTTACCTCATTCTCAAGCTCACTTTCGGTCCCCAAATCGGCTCTAAAGCCTCAACTTCGTGCCAAGCAACCCAAAACTAGTCAAATGTTAGTTAAATTAATTAATAGACGCTCACAAGTTCATAATTTAACTATTAGAGAAATTACCTAACCCAAATTGGAAGATGCCTAAAATTCACCCCCGAGCCCACGTGCCCAGATTCCGAAAAGTTTCAAAGATAAATGTCACCCATAACCTCATGAACTCACATATGTAGTTGTTACCTAATTCCATAATTATTTTCGTTGTTAAATCCTATTTTTACTGAAATCCTAGGTTTTCCTCAAAATCCGATTAATTTCACCATTTCTCCATGTTACATCTACCCATGATTCACGTATTTAGCTAAGGAATTGAAAGGGATCACTTATCTCTTGATGTTGATGAAATCTCTCCACAAAATGCTCTCAGAATCTCCTAAGACCAAGTGAAAAATGAGGGAAATAAAGCTAAGTGTCGTAATAAAAAGCTCATACACCAGTCGCAGATGTCACATTTGCGACATCTTGTTCGCAAATGCAACAAAACCATCGCAAATGCGAAGGCTGGCCTTCTCTGACAGGGTCGTAAATGCGACAAATAAGTTCGCAAATGTGAAGGGGTGATGATCGCAAAAGCGAAGGAAACCTCTCATTTGCGATACCTGAGGCACCAGAAAAAACCTAGAAAATTAAAGTCCTTCCATCCCCCCGAACGCGTTCGAAACTCACTCGAGCTCTCAGGGCTCCACACCAAACGTCTACACAAGTCTACAAATTTCATACGAACTCCCCCCCGCGATCGGAACACCAACTAACATTTAAAATCACGAATCGGACGCCAAAATGCATGAATCAAATAATGAAACTCAAAAACTTCTAAAACACTTTCGCGCGTCTGGTTCCTATCAAATCAACTCGGAATGACGCTAAATTTTGCGTGCAAGTCTTAAATCACCACACGAAACTATTCTCAGGCTAGAAATTCCAAACAGACCTCGATAGGTCCAAAACCTACTTCAAACTAAACTTAAAGAACTTGAAATGTTCTGAGGTCGTTTACTCAAAATATCGACTCAAGTCAAACTTAACCATTTAAAGCCAATATTAAGGAACCAAGTGCTCCGATTTCAACCCGAACTCTTCCAAACCGGAACTAACCATCCCCGCAAGTCATAAAATAGTAAAAGTATATATGGGGAGTCTTAAAAGTAAAACGACCCGTTGGATTGTTACAGAAACTTTGTAACGCAGATTTTTAAAATTATTATTAGTAATTGTTACGACCCAATTTCCCTCCGTTGGGTATCGTGACGACACCTAGTCTTAAGGACTAGGTAAGCCTAACATTTAGTGAATATAAGTCATAATATTGAAACTCTTAAATGCTTCTTGATATAATTCTTGATACATTACATATTATCCCAAAACCCGGTAAGTACAAGTCATAAGCTTTAACGAATTTATTCTAAAATCTCTAATTACCACTGTTCGTAATGAATACAACAAGGTATGAATAATAAATACAAGAAAGTGACTCCGAAACCGCGAACGCTGAAGCGGTTTTACCTTGAGTCTCCACAACAGCAACCGCGTTGCCATCTATCGATCGGCCAGCTACGCAAAACCTGGAATCTGCACAAAAACAATGTGCAGAAGTGTAGAATGAGCACACCACAACGGTGACCAGTAAGTATCAAGACTGACCTCGGTGAAGTAGTGACGAGGACTAGTCAGGACACCCATTGGTCTAATAAATCAAACAGACATAATTATCGGAACGAGGGATGTAACAACTATCTAATGACTACACCACATAACTAATAAAAAGAGGAAGTAAATACAACCAATAACAATAAAACATCACAATGATACACAAAGAATGTACGAGAACACCCCTAAATCGGAAAATTACATTACAACAAGAACAGGTAACAAATCCGCACTACAACAGTTTCTATGTCAGGCCTTGGCCAACAACCCCAAGTGTCTTTGGAAAATACTTTAAATGTAAACCTTCACCCGTAAGTTTGTATTGTAAGCTTTGAATATAATCATTTCAAAATAGAAAATTATCTTTGAAACATACTTTCTCCGAATATACATATATAATTTTAGAAAGAGAAATCTTTAAAACATAATTCCTTCAAAATACATGGTTTTCAAATATATTTCTCCAATAAACGACTTTCAATATATCATTTTTTGTTTTATGCAAGACAAATACTTTTCAAATATACCTTTGAAATAAAAGTACTTCCGACATAATTTTCTTCGAGATAAATGCTTTTCAGCTAATACTTATCAATATATATCTTTCGATCATAACCTCCTCAAGATAAATCTACTGGAATTCAGTCCGTAACTCAAAATTTTTCATGCAGTAAAGGGGGAAAGCTCCCAGAATACGTCCGTAGTCCCAATTTAAATATGCAATGTAGTACGAGGGGGAAAGCTCCCAGAATACGTCTGTAGTCCCAATTTAAATATGCAATGCAGTACATGGGGAAAGCTCCCGAAATACGTCTGTACTCCCAATTTGAATATGCAATGCAGTGCAACAGAGAGAATAACTAGAACACCACAAAAACATCGTACACTGCCACAACGAGCACAAAATCCACAAAGACAGAAATGCCAAATGCGACGGGCAAATCAAACACAAGGGTTTAAATCACGAGAATGGTAAAACTCACCCATAAGAAGTAGCCACTGAAGGGAATGCCAAGCACAAAGAGAAACAGTGTAACGAGGGGAAAACAAGGCAAATATAGCAACTATTCTTAATATTCAAGTTCACAACAAAAGAAACCAAATCATCCCGGCAAGTGAAGCAGCTATAACCAATCTCAATTAGACAAATAGCTTCACGGAATAAACTCAGCTTGAACAATGCCCAGTAATAGGCAAAACCAAGGAAATACCATCAACATCGACGATTATCAACTAAACCTAAGTAGCACTTAAGGAAAAATTATATAAATCACAATGTACGACTCACGGGCATGCTTGACACCAACGTATAGATATTTCCACTTTTTGCTAAACAATTATAGGGCGAGATTATGCTAGTTCTAGTCAAATAGGCAGTTTATGAAGGAAGATATAGCACAACGGTAGGAAGGTAAAGTCTTCATTTAAGTCAATTAAGATCAAATAAGAAACAAAGGGACACTAAGCAAGTAATTTCTATTTTGAACAGGAAGAAATGAAACTAGCCATCAGGAACTCAAATGTAACAATTACAACTTCATACACAGGGAATATAAGGACCTACGAATCCTAAAAATGCCAACCTATTTGCAAATAAGTCCGAGTACGCACTCGTCACCTCGCGTACACGAGATACAATCAACATAGAAGACTCAATCCTAAGGGGTAGTTCCCCCACACAAGGTTAGGCAAGATAATTACCTCGACGGCGACAACCCGGAACTCTAAAATGGACTCCTCGGGCGAAAAGACCTCCGGACGACTCAGAATAAACTAAAACAACTTCAAAGTACACATAAATCGTATAAGAACTATTCTGAATAATAAAGTTTCAATCTTTACAAAATTATAAAAATCGACCCAAAAGTCGACCCCCGGGCCCGCACCTCGGAACCCATCAAATTTTACAAAATCCGATACCCATTCCGATACGAGTTCAATCATACAAATTTTATCAAATTCCGATATCATTTGGTCCCTCAAATCATGATTTTTCATTTTAGAAATTCCCTTTCAAAACCCACATTTCCTCAACCCAAAACACAAATTAAATGATAAAAATAAGGACTAGTTCATGGAATATATTTAATTCTAGTTGAAGAACACTTATCCATTCGATTTGTGTGAAAAACCCATAAAAAATCACCAAGATCCTAGCTCTAGAGGTCAAAATATGATAAAAATGGTGAGACCCCCGATTTTGAAGTTATAAACTGTCTGCCTAGATTTAAAGCATCGCGATCGCGAGAAATTGTATGCGATCGCATAGAGGAAAAAGTCACTGGCCAAAAATGTGCTATGCGGTCGCTTAGATGTTAATGCGATCGCACAGAAGGAAAATATGCTACTGTCCAACTTACACTATGCGATCGCGGAAAAGGGAATGCGATCGCATTGAAGAAATTATTTGATGCCCAAAAGAAAGAACTATGCTATCGCGAGGATGGAGGTGCGAACACGGAGAATAAAAGTTATAGAGCTATGCAATCGCGGACCTTTCTCTGCGAATGCGATGGAGGAAAAATGGGCAGTTCAAATTGACACTATGCGATCGCGGCTAAGCCTATGTGATCGCATAGAAGGAAGGGATAGCAGATAGAACAACAACATTTATTTGAAGGAATTTGACCCGAACCCCATCCGAAACACACCCGAGGCCCTCGAGACCTCGTCCAACCGCACACACAAGTCATATAACCTCACACGGACTCGCTCGAGGTTTCAAATCACGTAAAACAACACCAAAACGACGAATCAAACCAAAAATCAAACTTCTGAATTTTCGAATGTTCATATATCAAAACTCGTACCGAAACCTATCAATTCAACCCAGAATGACGTGAAATTTTGCAGACAAGTCACAAATAATACAACGGACCTACAGCCATTCCTGGAATTCCATTCCGAGCCCGATATCAAAATTTCACCTATCGGCCGAAATTGCTGAAATTCTAACTTTCGCCAAATTACCTCAAATTACTCTACGGACCTCCAAAACCAATTTCAGACGCGCGCCTAAGTACAAAATCATCATACGAAGCTGTTGACATCACCCAAAACTCATTCTGAGGCCTTTTACACAAAAGTCAAACCTCCGGTCAACTTCCATTATTTAAGCTTCAAAAATTGAAATTTTTCTCCCAATTCGACTCCGGATTATCCGGTAACTGAATCCAACCACGCACGCAGGTCGGTATACCCAATATGGATCTGTTCATGACCTTACGCCACTGAACGGTGTATTCTCAAAATGACCAGTCAGGTCGTTACAGTAATGTCAGAGAATCTTCTAGCTGTTATATAGAGGTAATTTCACAAAGAGCGTTCTGCTCTTAATATGGATGTCAGTGTTATAGGTTAAAAAAAACTATTATAGAAAAGTAAAATATAACTTAAAAAATCAATTTCAAAAAAAACTTGACTTTTATAGTGAATAAATTGTTAGATAAGAATGTTATTATAGAAATGTCCTACTATAAATAGCATCATCGGACATCTTAGGTATGCAACATACATGTAGTCAAATGCTTTTTCTCCATAATGATTGCCGATCAAGTTGCTAAGTTAAACGGATGCTACGTTGTAGGAAGTGTCGGGACAAAACAAAAACTAACTCATTTTACATAGATAGTAAGATCTCATAGAATTGTTATAATTGGAAAATTCAATTTGAGGACCCTGTGTAAATGAGTAAATCTATAATTTTTTGCTATGGTGTATATGAGCGTTTTCTTCTTATAGAAAAAAAGAGAGATGATATCGAATTGTTTATTAGCCTATTGATCTTTTGGTGAATTCATAAATATCTTTTATGAATGCGCAAAGCGCAAATAAATTTACTTGTCAATAAATAAATCAGATACCACCTAAAAAAATCTGCTTTGTAATATCATCTGAGGAATATTTGTTTCCTTTCTATTTCAAACTTTAATTTTGAACATGTAAATTTGGACTCGGTGTTTAAAATTAGCCTATCAATGTATTGGAGAGTCGAGATATTGGATTGTCAAGGTTGCTCCAATTGCTCTATCTCAAAATGAGTACCACTAGAGCAACGGGAAGACAGAAGACGTCGTAGGGAATCAATTTCTATCGCTTTCTCTTTCTAGTAGGCATTCATTCTTTTGATAACTTGCACTCGAGTTGTATGACGGGTAACGTCCACATACTGCTCCGTGAGAAGGGCGGTGGGTCTTGGTTGATTCCACAAATGAAATTCTCTCCTTTCTAAAGCTGCGCAACACGCCCCCCCTCCCGGCCAAACTAAATGTTGATCAGTGAAGACAATTAGGATTACACAACTCTTTTCTTTCTCGGGTACTAGTTTAATTTGTTAATGCAATAGTGCATATGGGGCTATGATTATAGTTCTTTGTTTCTATAAATCATGCAATTCAAATCTCTTGCTTTGAGGATGCTTCAATCTTCAAACTTTTGAAGAAGCAATTAATAAAAGGATAAAACATAATATGGATTTGATTTTTGAAATTTATCTGGGTTATATTCAATATATAATTTCTGCAACAATTTCTTCTTCTTTTATTATACTAGTTATGGAATTACCATATTATTCCTTTTAATAATTTCCTATATACACTCAGGTGACATCTTGTTAACTTATTGACTAGTAAATTTATTCGCAAAAAATATTTGTGAATTCATGAAGAGATAAATATGCTAATAAAGAATTAGTGATAATATTACAATACAATCTACTCAGATTTTCTAAAATTATATTTATTGAGCTTGACATGCAACTGTAACATATTCTTTCATCCGATAATTTGATGTTATAGACGGATAAAACTTAAATTGCTAGGAGAGTTCATTAAATATTTTACAATCAATTACTATTTCCTTATCAATTTAGTTTGAGATAACAAATTTAGGAATGTTTCGTGGTCAAAATAAACATGACACTTAAAATTAGAAAAATTCATAGTCAAGACAAAAATAAAAGGGAAAAGCCTAAAAGATTATTTGGTTTGCTGGAAAAAAAATCATTGGTGGGAGGCTACCAGCTTTAACTTATATTTACATGTTAGACGTTGGTTTGGAGTCAACATTAACATGTATAAAATATATTCCTTATTTGTATGTCTACGCACAAAAAATAATAATATTATAAGTGAATTGTTTAATTTATATAAGGTAAATTTATTTATTGGTTTTAACGTGCTAACTAATAGGACTTTACATAGTTGTTCAATAAGGAAAGATTCAAAATACAAAGTTTTAGTGTATTTTAAACTCTTAAATATTTGAAAATAATTAAATGACTATTCCTAAATATTAGGAAATAATTAAAGGACTATACCTACATATTAGGAAAATAACTTAAATTACTATTTTATCTAATGTGAAATTAGTTTCTAAAGGGTAAAAAGACAAACAATATTTCGCTAATGACTTTCGTGCTTTTAATATAATATAGATATAGGTTATGTATGATATTCGTGCATAAAAGTTTATCCAATATTTTGTTTCTATACACATTATACCGAATTTATATGAATATATACTATATAAGGATTACCAAACTTATCACTAATTAGTAATTAGTGGGGTGCATGCTTGAAACACTCTTTTAAATGCTAAATAAATATGCTAATCTTGTAATATTCAAAAGGTATGTTGGCTTTGTATATATTTTTTAATAACTGCTTAACAATGTAAAAATCCCTAAAATGGGACCTACTGGCCAAGTCATGAGACTGGAACAAGCTTTCTGGCTGTGACACAGTCAGTGGACTTAATTTTCATAAGTTGATGCGACCATATATTAAACATTTTAATATTTGCATAATAAATATATCTAATTTGTACATCATACTGCACACACGTAATGTCATGGGCGGCTTTCCATCCATGCCCCATGACCCCTTGGACGCGCCCCGTGGCGTCC
>ML241330.1:528-19018 GCA_005239495.1 Nicotiana undulata | reverse complement strand
CCCTAAGCCCACCCCCCCCCCCCCCCAAACCCTCATTCTCTCATCACTCACCCGCCGTCACACCCTCTCATTCTCTCAAACTCCCTCTACCTAACCGTGGCTTCCACCTGCCGTTGCTGACTCGCCGTTGATTATGGTGGTTCACCACCACTCCTAGCTCTAATGGCTTCCCTCCCATGACCGGATTCTTGATACCCTGAGGTCCTCAAGGGACCAGTGGTTGTTCACTGCTCCCCTGGGCCTGTGCTCACCATTCTCATGCCGCCATGGCTCAACCAAGTAAGATCTTCATGTTTTTCGGCTAAACCTATGGGTTTCTAAGCCGATTCCTTTATTTTATGGGTTATCTTCTAGAAAACCCTAACCTCTTCTACTGTACCTCTTAGATCTTTAACAGATCTAGGGGGGTTTTCTGAGCTATTTTCGTTTGTTTTATGAAAAAACCTTTCAATTTCTCAAAGCGTCGCTTTATTTTCCCATTAAGGTTTCTGGAACTCTTCTTCAGAACATGTTTCTGGTCTCTTTTTAATGTTGTTCTATGATTCTCTTATGTTTAGACGACTTCTTTGTTGAAATTTCTTTTTGATCATAATTTATTATGTTAAAACCTTAGTTTTAACACTATGTTATAATTCTGAGTATGTCTTTGCTGATTGGTTCGTATGTCTATTTCTCATGAATATGTTCTAAATTTCTGTGATTTCTATCCCGTTATGCTCATTAGGGTTTCTGATTTTGCTCCTCCCGCCTATATTATGTTTATTTTTATTAAGAGAAATTTGTGGTAATTTCCCCTAATCAGTACTATTTTCTAATTGAATCCCTAATTGTCTGTGGTTTCTACCCTATTGTGCTTATTAGAGTTTCTGATTTTAATTCTCTCTTCCAATATTATGTTTATTTCGTTCATTCACATAAATTTGTAGTAATTTCCCTTAATTAGTACTTTTGATTCTTTTAATCCCTAATTTCTTGTGTTATTATCCTTTCTGATTTCCGACCATTAAATTGTTTTCTTTCCTTATTATGTGGTTGACTATACTGTTAATTGATACTTATGTTATTTCCTTAATTAGAACCTTATGTACCTAGCCTTAATTGCTTACTCTATACCTGTATTGTGGTTGAATTATTTCCTTAGTTATATTTCAGCCATATATGATCTCCTTCCTTTTTTCTTTCATGTCTTTTACTTTGAAGTTAACTCCCTTAATTGAGGGAGTACTTGTACTAATTTTACACTAATTGATTCTGATTTCCATAATTACTGAACAATTTTGATTCTTACCTTATTTTACCTAGCCTCCAAACTACTATATATATGCTCTCTCATTAACAGTCTTGGACACACACACACACACTTACACACAAACTCACATTAGTTCACATCTCTCGTACACTCAAAAGCTTCTGCTTTCTTTTGTTACTTGATATTGTTACTAAATTAGCCGACCGCAAGCCATGGCTAATTATTACACTCTCCTGTTATTCACTTGTGTTTACTCTCTTTACTGGTATGTTCTGATTTCAATTCAAGTTACAAAATCAATGTATTTCTTCTATTGCTTTAGTTTATCATTGTGCTAATATTTTTCTGTCTATTGTTTTCTTCTCAACATGTGTTTAACTGGTTTTGCTTAGTATACCAGTTATGTTCTAACTCCTTCTAGGGTCAGCCTATGTATGAACATGTTTACTTCCTTTATGACTCCACTCTGTTTTGAATCCTTGCCTATGTGTTGCTTAGTTCTAGTATGCACCTGTTGTGCAAAGAAATTGTCACTCTAAGCTATACTGATCCTATGACCGACTCTGCTCAATCATGTTAGTACTTCCATGTCTACTCTATTTCTTGTTCAGTTATCTCCTAACCCAATACACCCTTAATCCTATGTGTTAACCTAATTTGGTTTAACCATGTTTTAATTAGTTGCTTTTAAATCCATTGTCTTGCTGCCTGTACTATTAGCTACCCCTTAATGGCAAAAGACTCCTGTTTTATTATATGTGTATTATGTGTCCCCAGCCCCAATTTCCCCATGTGTGAAAGGTTGTTATTTGAGTGTTGCTGAACCTGTTTTGGCTCTATGTTTGATCTGTTGTTTGTGTGATTACACAACTCTTGTCAAAAAACTATTTTACAGAACAACTCTCCTATTTTATAAAACTATTTCAACTAAGTCTTTTTCAAATACTGCTTTCCTAGTAAAACATTTTCAAAACTATGTCAAGCACTCTCACTCTACTCTTAGGTCCTTATGTTCTGCCCCTCTGGTGTGTGATTGCTTTGGAATCCCTGTGAGATCCTTCTGAACTCTGATGCACTGGGGTTGGCTCTTCCACACTACACTTACTCAGTTCTGGTTATGAAATCTGGGTGTGAGCACTGCCCGAGATCCCTTGAGGTCCTTAGGGAACTCTGACACACCCGGACATGAGAAAGGCTATGAAACTTGGGCATTTGAGGTTATGAAAATCTGGGCCAGCTTCAGGCTCCCTATAGTGTAACTTCTTCTTTTCCTTTATCCATTTATGTAATTATTCAGCTGGTCTGTAATAATTATTTGTAAACAAATATTGGGGATGGCTAGTGAAATGTGGAGGGTAGCTATATATTTCTTCCAATATCATTGGGGTAGAAAGCATGTTATAGGCTTTATCTTATTTATAGTGCATTAGAATCCCTTCTTTAGTACCAATATATTCAAATCATGTCATGCACTAGATATCATGTTCTTAGGCTTCACGTATACTGACTCGGCATCTCATTTGACACTAATACATGTTTATGATTATCCCTTAGAAATATCGCTCCTTTGACAATAAACAACGTCATTATACTTTTGTAACTCTTTGTGTGCATTTAGAGATCATGCTTTAGGAATTCTGTTAATCTAAGGATCATTGACATAAAAAATGTCATTTCTGTGCATTTAGAGATCATGTATTAGGCACTCTGCTTGCACTTGTTTAACCACGCTTAGTTTAAACTGCTGATTCATGAAAAGGAATAAAACAGTCTCACGTATAAATATCATGTTTGCTTTTAATAAAACTGGTAACAATCCCTGCATTCTCAGATTTACATCACTTAGAACAACATGCTTTTAGGTAAAACAGCTTTGAATTATTTAATAACTCTTGTAATTATGCATGATCCCACGCCTAGGCAATCCTTAGGTAACGAACCTCTATAAACTGAAAAAACTATTTTCATGTTTACTGTTTAACAGTTAACATGCTTAAAATCAGTAGGCAAACTGATTAGGGCCCTGCTTTTGAGTTTATTAAACAGAGCTACATATTTATGTGCATTGACACCACTTAGATATCCTGTCTTAGGACTTTGTATAATAAACTGCTCGTGTTTGTGTTTGAGATGTGCTGCTAATGTGCATTATCTGTGGAGGTAAATCTGAGCCTCATAACTGCTTTCCTACCTTTATCTGATCGGTCTTATTTGTTCTTGTGTGTCGCCTAGAATTTTCCCCTTTTTAAAACCTTAGGGTTTGTCTAGAACTTCCCTTATTAGAGGTCCTAAATTCCTCCAGGACCATTAAGAAGGGACGGGAAACAGAACGCTTAGAGTTCGTTAAATAAACTCGTTTAATAACCACTAAAGGGTGGGATAATGGGTAGATATGGATATGATGACCGATGCGCTAATGCCACGTGTAGCCCCTTTCTGATGAGTGATTATCGAGCATTGCATTGATGTGATCCTATAGGATAAATAACTTAGGACTCCCCTATCCGTTACATATGTATATTTAGACCATAAATCTCTTAAACCTTATTACATATGTGTGCTTAGACTACGAATCTTTTCAAAACCATTACTTATTTCCATGTGTATACTTTGATTGTTTATTTGCTACTTGTTTAAATTCACAAAGCTTGTTTGGCCGGGAACCACAAATGTTGACTTTAAGGGGTGCCTAAGACCTTCCCCTTGGAGTAATTTCAAGCCCTTACCCAATCTCTGGTTATTCAATTAGTATTATTGTGACCCTTAATAGGTGCCCTAACGCGCCTTAATTTGTTAGGTGGCTACTCTTTAAATCCTTACATCCCTTATCCCAAAACGGAAATGAGTTGTCACAATAATGTCAAAAACCCTGACTGATCCGAAAGGAGAGGAAAAAAAAAGGGGGGGGGGGGGGGGCGACAACTGTCATTTTAAAATTTCAACATCAGTGTAGTAGAGTTTGTGTCAGCCATGAGAAACATCAAAGAAGTACAGTTCCCGAAGCCGATGAGATATGATCCTAGCCAGAGTGATCCCAACTTGTGGTGTGAATACCACGGGACGAATGGCCACTGGACTGGGGACTGCCGACTTCTCTGGGAAGAAGTGGAGACACTGTTGATGAATGGGCATCTCAAAGAACTATTAAGTGACCGGGCCAAGAATAACTATGGTCGTAAATCGGGATAACACAGAACCCTCTAAAGAAGGAGAAGATCCTCCGCGCCAGACGAACAACATGATCTTCGGGGGGGGGGGGGGGGGGGGGAGCATGACGCGGGGACCTGTCGGGGGGGGGGGGGGGGGGGGGGGGGGATGAAATCAACGGGGTCACCTTCTTGGAAGCAAAAAAAGACGAGAACGGACAAGAGACTCCGGAAAGTTACTGAAGACTACATCACTTTCACAGAGGAAGACGTAAACGAATTGTTGCTACCACACAACGACGCATTGGTAATTTTTTTAAAATGTGCTAGAATTTAAAATTATACGTGTTCTAGTGATCCAGGAAGTTAGGCCAATATCATACAATGGAGAGTATTAGAGCAAGCTAAACTCGGCGTAAGCATCACCACAAAACCCCTCGTCGGATTCAACCTTGCGAGCATGACAACCCGAGGAGAGATTTTGTTGCCCACAAACGCTGTGGGGGGTGATGAAAATGACTCTTTTTGAAGTGGTGGATTGTGACATGGGATATAATAGTATTCTGGGAAGACCGTGGTTGCACGAGATGAGAGTTGTACCGTCAATATATCATCATCTGCTGAAATTCCCAATGCCCGAAAAAATTAAATAGATAAAGGGCGACCAACCGGTGACGAGGGAGATGAATGCAATTTTAATCTCCAGTAGAAAAGGGAAGGAACACGCGGCATAGCAACTACAAGAACCGGCGTCTGCTCCCAAACTGAATGAAGTTAGCTCAGAGGTAGAGGCATTGGAAGCTTATCTGGTGCCAAGGTATTTCCAGGAACCAGAAGAGGCGAATGCAACAAAATCTACAGCGGAAGAGCTCGAGCAAATTGCATTGTTTGAAGAGTTCTTAGAAAGGAAATTCCACTTGGGAACAGAACTGCTCCCCGAGCTCAGGTCTAGCTTTATTGAATTTCTTAAATTTAATGCCGATTTGTTTTAGCTTGGTCACATGCGCACATGACAGGTATCCCAATGGAGGTGGCTGCGCACAAGCTAAGCCTAGATCTCAACATCCCCCTGGTAAGAGAAAAGAAACGCCATATTGCGTAGGCCAGGAACAAATTTGTCAAAGAAGAGGCAACTCGCTTACTCGATATCGGTTCGATCCGAGAGGTAAAGTATCCAAACTGGCTAGCTACTGTAAGTTCCTAAGAAGAACACTAATTTTCGCATGTGTGTAGATTATAAAGACTTGAATAAAGCGTGCCTGGAAGACTCGTTCCCACTTCCAAACATCGATCAAATGATTGATGTTACGGCTGTGCACGAGTTAATGATTTTGCTCAATGCTTATTCCGAGTACAACCAAATTAAGATGAACCTAGAGGATCAGGAAAAGACTACGTTTATAACAAATTTTTGCATATATTGCTATAATGTGATTCCCTTCGGGTTGGAGAATGCTGGAGCCATTTATCAGAGCGTAAACAAGATGTTTGAAAAACAAATAGGGAAAACTATGAAAGTTTCTATAGATGATATGCTTGTTAAGTCTTTGAGTGCAGGTGATCACCTTAAGCAAGAAACTTTTGACATCCTACGGAAGAATAACATGAAGCTTAACCCCGAAAAGTGCGCGTTCGGGATTAGCTCCGGTAAGTTCCTAGGATTTCTTGTATCACAAAGGGGGATTGAGTTAAACCTCGACAAGATCAAGGCTATCGAAGACATTCCAGATCAGTTGTCAAGCATGAAAGAATTCCAAAGGCTCACAGTGAGATTGACCGCTTTGAGCATATTCATTTCTCGGTCATCAAAGAAATGCCACAGTTTCTTTGCACTGCTCAAAAAGAAAAAAACCTTAAATTGAACCCCAGAATGCCAGGAGGCTTTGAGAGATTTGAAAAGCTACTTGTTAAGCCCTCTATTACTTTTGAAATTTAAGGATGGTGAAACACGGTTGGTCTACCTTGCAGTCTCAAAAGTAGCAGTAAGTGTAGTTTTGGTCCGAGAGGATGAAGGTACGCAATCTCCCATTTATTACGTTTGTAAAATTTTAACGGGAGAAGAAACTCGGGTACCACTTGTAGAAGTTGGCCTTAGCTCTTGTAATTGTCGCTCAGAAGCTGAGGCCCTACTTCAAATGTCACCTGATAGTTGTGGGGAACATATTTCCCATGAAAAATATCCTTCACAAACTCAAACACTCGGGTAGGCCGGCCAAACGGGCCGTCGAAATGAGTGAATTCGACATAGAATGTAAACCAAGGATTGCGATTTGGTCATAAATCTTGGCTGACTTTATGGTCGATTTCAGTAATTGCTACCACTAGTAACCAAAGAGGCGGTAATAGTGTCAGATCGACATCGGAAGTTTGGGCCTTATTCACGGGCGTAGCCTCCAACGTAAAAGATTTCGGGCTTGGCATAGTATTAACCACACTTTCAGGAGAATCCCTAAGGCAAGCCATCAGAACAGTCCCTTTAACTAACAATGAAGCAGAGTATGAGGCTTTGATTGTAGGACCCGAACTGCCTGGGGACTAGATTTTGAGGTGATAGAAATTAAGTGCGACTCACAATTGGTGGTAAATCAAGTTTGCTAGATCTTTGAAACCAAAGAAGAGCACATAAAACAATATGTTACGCATCACTAGTACATCCACCGGGGGAGCAACTAGATTCAGTCCTGTCTCCATGGCCGTTCATGAAGTGAGGGAGGGGCATCCTCGAATCGTTGCCATCACCTCCCGGTAAGGTAAGATTTCTTTTGATTTTAACTGATTATTTTTCTAAATAGGTGGAAGCAAGTCCTTAACAGAAGATCGGCAAAACCGAAGTGGTGGATTTCTTGTGGGAAAAAAATAATTTGCATGTTCAGAATACCAAAAGAGATAGTGTGCGACAATGGACCGCAATATATCGGCGCAAGGATCACAAAGTTCCTTGAAGATTTGAAAATAAAGGGGATCACGTCTTCACCCTATAATCCGAGCGAAAATGATCATGCAGAGTCAACAAACAAAGTGATCATACAAAACCTCAAGAAAAGGTTGGAAGTGGATAAATATAAAAGGCCCGAGGAACTACCAGGAGTTTTATGGGCATACCAAACAACGACCAAATCGAGCACGAGGGAAACTACCTTTTCCCCTGTGTACGGAGCAGAAGCCTTGATTCCTGTGGAAGTAGGGAATCCTACATTAAGGTATTTCCAGGCAAGAAAAGAAGCAAACAATGAAGCGATGCTAGTCAACTTGGAGTTACTTGATGAGCGCAGGGACTTGAAATATGTAAGGATGGCGACACTAAAGCAGAGAATGGAAAGATATTACAATTGAAGAGCCAACCTTCATTACTTTAAAGTGTGAGATTTGGTTTTAAAGAAAGTAACCCAAAACACTCGGGAACTCAACGCAGGGAAGTTAGGACCAACCTGGGAAGGCCTCTACCGGGTCTCAGGTGTCACCGATAAAGGTTCGTACGAGTTAGAAAATCAAACTGGAGAAAAGTTTCCAAAAAATTGGAATTTGGCACACTTCAAGAGATATTATTGCTGAAAAACATCGTTTGTACTAGAAATATGCGATGAACTCTTTTTCCCTTTGTCCAGTTTTTGTCCCAGTAGGGTTTTTCAGGAAAGGTTTTTGATGAGGCAACAACGAAAAGCGTACTACGAAGAAAGTTTCAACGGCAGCAATAAGACCTTTAATAGAAAGGCACACAAGCGAAGAAGCACTCCGGGGCAGTTAGATAATCTTTGGCTCTATAGAAAAATTCCTACCAGGAAAATAAGTTTGCTATATATTAAAGGTTATCCGACCGTTCACAAACGTAAACCATTAGAGGATTGTTAGATAGTCCTTTGCTCGATAGCACAAATTCCTAAGGGGAAGTTATGTTTGTTACCGAGTAGAGGATTGTCTAGCAATTCATTAATGGGATTCTCGAAGGTGCAAGATTCCCAGTGGTCTAATTCGCATTCTTTGCATTTGAAAATGGGGAGGGGGGGAGGGGTTATATGAGACTGGAGCAACAATGACTGCCACGTCGACCGAAGGATGAAAACTGGGAACATAATTATGTCATCAGAACCGTGGCTACACGTCCAACTCAGTAGAAACAAGTTGTACAAATTAGCCACAAGAATTGGCAATTTCTCTTTAACATGACGAATGCTTATGTATTTTTTGAAAACGAAAGGAATAAAATAAAGCCCTTTTATTTTCCATATTGTTTATTGTTTGATAGATGAATGAATATTATCATTTGAACGTTAAACAAGTACTGCAAATGTTAGTGTCGTAATAAACATGAGACGTCCTCTTCAAGAGCACCGTAAATGTAAGAGGGCCCTCTCTTATGGAAACTCATGTTAAAGGGTTGATTTTAGTAGAGCTTTTGCCGGAATAAAAATGTTATCGGGGGAAAATACACCCCTAGGCTTCACATAATAAGACGCAAAGATTTAAACTTGCGCAAAACTCTTAAGCAAAAAGAAGAGAATGCAAAGATTAAAACTTGCATAAATTTTCGAACGAAAGAAAGACTCAAACAATACTTGAACCAAAGCATGTTTTTATTTACAATAACATTCCAAAATGGAACAGATACAAAAGTTTGAAAAAGAAAAAAAATGCTAAACTTCTTCATCTCTGAAACCCGGAGGAAGAAAAGTGTCTCCACCCCAGGGGAAGTGGGTAGGTCCGTCGATGGCTCAATATTTTGGCCCTCACTAGTTTGGCCTTCAACTCGCTTCCTGCTTCCTCTTCAGTTCCTGAAGTTTCAGAACCGGAATCGGAAGAACCGGAAGCATCAGACTCTGCCGGGAGACCACTTTTAACAGCCAACTCAAGCTCAAAACCCTTAGCAATTTCAGCATCAAAATCAATGATACTAGCTTTGGCCTCTTCCAAGTTTTTTCTCCTCATGCTATACATAACGTAAGTTTTCTCAACAACGAGGAAGCGGCTCGGCTCTTCAATTCTTCCTTGAGTTGGGTTACCTCAGTCAAAAGGTTTTCCCTTGCGGATCTAATGGATCTGAGGCTAACATCAAGGTCACAGACAGTTGAACTAAAGAGCCTATCATGCTCGATAGTTTTCCTATATTTCTCCACCATCTTGGCATGTTTCACCCCCACTACAACAAGCATTTCAATTTTGGAGTACAAGGTTGCCTCTAAGTTGGTCAATCTTTCAGCGGAGGCAGCCTCGCGGTCGGTTGCAGCAAGAGCGATACTATGGAGTTCAACCCATTTGGCCCTGGCTTAATAAAATTTAACCCTTAGAAGGCCAATCTCTTGGATAAGTATTACCTCTTCTTGCTTGCTTTGCTGTAAACGAGCCTCTAATACAAAATCCTCAGTAGTTTTGGCTTCTAATTCTGAGAGGCGAGCGACATTTTACTCCCGCTCGGCAAAAGTTTTATCCCGCACGGAGGTAAGTTCTTCCTTTTTACTTAATAAACCTTTGGAGGCAATCAAAAGCAAGAAGATTGTCCTACAAAGCAAGAAAGGCAAACTTAGGATATTTTCAAACAAAAGCAAAAGGAATAACGAAGGAGTAAGGAATGTATCATTGTGGCGTTGTGCATGGCATTGTTCAACAAGCACTCTCCCGAGAGAGTCTGTATCTTTTTCCAATCTTTCTCTAAAGCCAAAGGCTTCAGATAGTTAGCAAGTTCTACCAGCGGGGATAGCAAATTGAATCCGGTGGAGACAGAGAGTAATGCTCCTCCTCCTTTGCGGATCTTTTCAGGGGGGAGCATAGTATTTCCCCAAATTCCCATAAACTGGGGACAGGGGGAGGAGGACACTTTCTTCTCGGGTAGATGCAGACGGTGGAGGTGGTGTAGTAGTTGCCGGTGAAGAGTTGATGAAGGTGGAAATGATGTACCAGTTGTTGGTGTTGGTGAAGATGGAGATGAAGCAGATGGAGTTGAAGAGTGAGAAGCAGCTACAACAAACGCAGTGCTGGTTGTTGGTTGCTTGTCAGCCAAGGACGGAAGGCACCCGGTACACAGCCCTAAAATATCGGGCACGGTGACTAGGACACGGATGTGGGAGTTGTCATTTTCTACCATTTCATACTCCCGCTAGAGCGCCGACATCGTCCTCAGCTGGTGTAACTAACTCAATGGAGTGAGAGGTCTGTTGAGTTGAGGAAGGTCGCCATCTTCTATCTATAGGCTCCTTCCTCGCTAGCTTCTCCTTCATCGTCAATCATCATAGTATCAATGGACGGCCAGGGTGGAGGGCTCGTGACCACGACTTCTGGATCGGGGGCATCATTTTTTTCCCTCTTATTTTTCGCTTCGGTCGCAAAGGAACACCTTCTTTTTGGTTGCTTTTTCTCCGGCATGGGACTCCGTGAAGAAACACTTGTGCCCGAAGTAGGCCCGGAGACACTTGTTCGAGTAAGTGCCTCCTAAAGCAACCTCGTTGCATCAGCGGGATCAACAAAAATGTCCTCCTCAGGGATAGCAATCGAGCCCGAATATAGACCTGATTTCAGGGAAAATGGAGAAAGAGTCAATCAATTTCCTAGTTTGAAAAGCAAAAATGAGACGAGCTTGATTTACCATGATTTTGGCCTTAATTTAAGGGCCAGTTCTTTCCATGTGCGGGTTTAGGGCTGTAACGACCCGATCGGTTGTCCCGAGAGTTTTAGCCCTGTTTCCCCCATTTCTGCTTCATTTTGTGTATTAAATCTCTTTTATATTGTGTTAGGTTGATTGGTTCGGGTTCAGAGTGGTTTTGGAGAGAAATGAGACATTTAGTTTCTTGAGTTGGTTAATTTGTTGGAAAAGTCAACCGGAAGTTGACTTATAGGTAAATAATCTCGGAATTTGGTTTCTATGGTGCATACAACTTTGTTAGATGATTTTGGACTTAGGAGTGGGTTCAGAATGTTATTCGGATGTCCGTGGTAGAATTAGGCTTGAATTGGCGAAATTGGAAATTTAGTGATTTTCGATCGGCAGTGGAAAACTTGATATCGGAGTCGGAATGGAATTCCGAGATTTGGAGTAGGTTCGTAGTGTCATTTGTTATGTGTGTACAAAATTTGAGGTCATTCGGACGAGGTTTGATAGGTTTCGGCATCGGTTGTGAAAGTTTGAGGTTTCAAGTCCATTAAGTTTGAATTGGTTTGCGATCATGTTTTTGTTATTGTTTGATGTGATTCAATAGCTCGATTGAGTTGGTATAGTATTTTAGGACTTGATGGCACATTTAGTTGAGGTTCCGGAGGCCTTGGGTGCGTTTCGGGTGAGTTTTGAGCGAGTCCGGGCATTACCGAAACTCGTGCATGGTTCTGGTGCTAAACTTTCGCTGAGAACGAAGGAATTTCCGTTGAGGGTGGAGGAATTTCGCTGAGGGAGCGATTTGGGGCGCTAAGATGCTCCAGGGCAGACCTGCAGATTCACTGGTCTAACTTTTGGGAGCCTATATCTTTTAATCTACAAGGAATGTTGAGATAATTAAAAAACAAAAGTTGTATCCCGTCGTGTCTAGTTTCCAGAAAGCTAAAGAAATCATCATTTGGATATCGGTAAAGAAGGTTATGGCCAAAATACTGAAGCTTGTCACTGCAGCCTCCAGAAGCGCGAACAATGCTACTTTTTCGCGTCTGCGGGGGTTCGGTTCGCGGCACCTCTGAGAATTCCGTGGTCAGCGCAATGGAGATTAGAGAATGCACTATATAAATGGGGTTTAGGGAATTATTTCATATTTTGGACCTTGGGAGCTCGGTTTGTGGCGCGTTTTCGAGGAATTTTCAAGAAATTTATCGGGGTAAGTTATTCTAACTCGGATTTGTTAATGTTCATGAATAGATCAATGATTTCATCATTCGATTAGTACTATGAGGTAGAAATTTGGGGAACCTTGTAGAAACTTCATAAAATGAATTTTTGGGAATTGAACATCGAATTGGAGTCGGAATTTGAGGTAAACTAGTATTGTTGGACTCGTGAGTGAATGAGTTTCCTAATTTTGTGAATTTCATCGGATTTAGAGACGTGGGCCCGGGGCTCAGGTTTGGCTAATTTCGGGATTTGTGATGTAACTTGATAATTTTGATGTGGGCTTCGTTCCTTAAGCATATATTAATGATATAATACCGATTTTGGTTAGATTCGGGTCGATTTGTGGTCGAGCCGAGCGGAAAAAGCTTGCAGAGTAGAGTTTTGGCTTGATTGAGGTAAGTAACGCTTCCAAACTTGGTTCTGAGGGTTCGAAACCCCGAACTACATGTTATGTAGTTAGAATTTTGTGACGTACATGCCAAGTGACGGGCGTGCAGTGTGCACTATGAGATTTGTGACCTGGTTCATTCCATGGCACCGTTTAGTAGTTCTTTATTGATTGATATTTGTGCTTCTATCAATGTGATTCATGTAAACATGCTATAAATCATGCTAAGTACTATGTTAAGGCTTCACAGCGATATTGTTGAAACCCGAGTGGTCATTTATTGCTGTCATATCATGTGTTTCACTGATATTATATACTCAGTCATGTCATAGCATATCATATAATGTCTCAGTCTCGATAATTGTTGATTTTGCACATTATATAATTGATTCGGGCTTGTTCATGCATTGTGAGCCCATGTGAGCAAGACTGGAGAGTGATGACTGAGTGAGGCCGAGAGCTTGATATTGAGTGACAGATATAGGTTCGGGCTGCACGCCGCAACATTTTATATTGATTATGCCTGGATCTGGCTTATAATAGCGCTTGGGTTGTAGGAGCCCCTCCGGAGTCTATAACACGCCCCGAGTGAGCGCAGTGATATTTGAGGGATGGATCTTCCCTGGACATGGATCTTGTCCGAAGTGTTTATATTTGGAGATGGATCTTTTGCATGAGGCTGGATTGGCCTATTTCCTCGGTACTGAGCGACTTATATCAATGATGTGTATACGTATTCTGGGATGAGTATTCTGTGGGCCGTTGAGCCATATACAGTACCGAGTGGTTGTGAGGTGTATCATTATCTGGAGATGGATCTTCTCCATAGGGTTGGATCGGCCTTCCTCAATACTGAGTGACTTATGTCTGATGTGTATATACTCTGGGATGGATCTTCCCTGGGCCATGCGAGCCATATACAGTACTTAGTGGACGAGTATTTGAGAGTGGGAGAACATTGTGCATTTCATACCATTGATGCATTGGCATGTAGAATACATTGAGTTATATATGTGTTAAACTGTTCAAAATTGTACTTGTCTTATCACCGTGAGATGTTTAGTTAACTGGAACCATGCCTAAATTTCTGTACTTTGGCTATTTTATAAATGTGGAGGTTTAGTCTGTCACTACCTCACAGTCCACGGTTTGGGATTGTTACTTACTGAGTTGGTGTACTCACGTTACCCCATGCAGCTTATGTGCAGATCCAGGTATCCCTGGCCATGGTAGTGCCAGTTGATCATTTTTGTTGCGGTTCATTTTCGGAGAGGACGAGGTAGCTGATTGGCAATCGGAGACCCGCTCATCTCCTTCCCTATATTCCTTGTGTATTTTATTGATTATTTACAGACTAATTTGTCTTGTTAAATGTTGGGAACAGTTGTAGTATTGGCTCATTAGTTAGTGATACGAGATTTTGGGATTTCTCTCTTTCTACAATATTTTGGGTTGATTTTATCTTTTATTTAAATTTTCCTCTGATGATAAAGGGTAATATGTGAATATTGTTATGATAGAAATCGAATTGGTTAGGAGTGTAGTCTTGCCTAGTTCCACGACAGGCGTCATCACGACCGGGTTGGTTTTGGGGTCGTGACAAGTTGGTATCATAGCCTAGGTTACATAGGTCTTACAAGTGATGAGCAGGTTTAGTAGAGTCTTGCGGATTAGTACGGAGACGTCTGTACTTATCTTCGAGAGGCTGCGGAACCCTTAGGAAGAAAATCTCACATTCTTGAATTCTTGTCGTGCGCATCCATTTATTCAGCCAAAAGCGTAACTCTTTGAATCTGTTTCATGTATTGGAATGCGCAAGTGAGCGCTCCGTATCAGCGGTGCATCGGCAACCTATGATTTCATGGGTGAGGTGAGGGATGTGATTTTAGCATGTTGATAATGGGCCAGTCTGGAGGACTTGAGGCCAAGTTTTATCTGTGGCTTGAGTGCTGAGATTTCGATTGTGTGAGTACTTGCATATGGGACTTATATGTCCGTTTGTATCCTTATTAGTGTGATTTTGTGACTTGATGACTATATGGAGAGTGCGATTTTCTAGTGAGATTCAGATTGTTTGATTGTGACGAAAAGAACGGTTGGAGATGTAGCAAGAACTATTGGGTGTTGACTTCTGCCTCGAGTTGGCATATGGCCTCGAGTTGTGAGTACATTGAAGGATATCTCATGTTGTGTTATGAGTTCAGTGGTGAATGCAAGATTTGTTAATTATTTGAGGTATTAGATGGTTTGTGTATATGAGCGTATGGAGGATTTAGTTGAATCTCACTGCGGTATTGTGGGTGGTGATAGCGTATGTGCATTGAAAGTTATTGCTTTTCTTGATCTATGGCTTTGAGCCAAATGGGGGAATCTGCTAATGAAAAGTTAGTTGCACGATTTTTGTGATGTATTGGTTCCAGATCGAGGTATAGTGGTGAATCGGTTATGACCTGCAAAGGTGGAGTTCGAGAATGACTCGAGTAATGGAAATTTTTGGGTACAGGTTGTATTATACTCAATGGGAAAATGGGTTTTATTGGATGACTGAGTTGTATTTGTAAAAGATGTAGCGTGTGTGGAGTAGGAACTTCTTGGTTGCTTAGGGGTGTGGGTTACTCCCTTGGGTGTTGGTGTGTTAATGGGGTGCAGGTCGCTTGATCTGTTTGATCAGCTTAATTGAGATTTGAGTAGAATGGATGACTCTTGAGAATGGTTCTGATGGATTCAAGGTTTATATGAAATTGGGATCTTCAAGATGTGTATTTGGCTAGAAACTGAGATTTTTTCATTGGAAGGCGTCAAAAGTTGTGACATCTCTATATCATTGTGGATTCTATATTCCAGTATCATGAAAGGGGGAGAATAACTTAAATTCATCGAAAGCTTCTTTAGAGTAAGTATTTGAGATGTGGTACTATGGCAAGGTGAAGAATCAATTAGAAGGTAACTCAGAAGGAACTCGGAGAAATAGGACAGCTTGGTAGTAGATTGGATCGGCATGGTAATGAGTACGATCGATTCTTTGGGTGCTTATGATGTGGTAAGGTTCTACGTGTGATTCTTGGCAATGCTCTTGGGTTTTGACGGCCTACGTAGCTTAGTTGAGTTAGAGTGATTCAGTCTTGACAGATTAGTTCATTATAATGGGTTTCATAGGGTTCTTTATGGTCTCTACTATAGTTGAGATGTATATTTCCTAACAAGCGCGTGGGGCATGCGGCATATTGTAATTTTCTCTAGAATAAAAATCAAATGGGAAGTCTTAACTGATTGAGTATGTAGTTGTTTGCGACCTAAAGTGGATTTGAGGTTGTCGTATTGTTCATATGGTGGCATAATGGGTGCAATGTGTGATGTAGTATTGAGATTGCAGGTGTAAGGTCACGATGCGATTTGGAAGGAAGGTTCTGAATTCTTAGGTAGCATGGACGATCTCAGATGATCAGATAGATGATGTTACTTTTAGATATGGCTCTATGAAGGTATAAGTTTCAGAAGAGACACTGTATTTTGATGTATGGATACTTCATCGGTGTGGCGGTACTCTCCTTGTTGGTCGGCTGCGGTATTCATAGTTGAAGGCTGTAGAGACGTAGCCAAGGTTAGTCAGAGGTTAGTGTGTGTTGTGATTCAGTCATTATGGACCTTCGAAGGGTCAATTGTCTATTGTGTATGACCAGATTGATTTGGGGTTCCTTAGTAGGCCTAGTGGGGATAGGTGTTTTGCATCGATTTGGATTGATTGGTTCTGTAGTGCTATTGTGAGGGGCATGCCAGTTGGTGGTTGTTGGGCTTATCTGTGTTAGGATGATTTATGAGTTAATCTTCCCTGCTCCGGAGGAGCCGCGATTCATTGGTTTTAGGCACACATGGTGTGGTTCTATTATGGCTTATAACGGGAATTGAGTAAGGTAAGTAATTGGGTATTGCATGATTGAGACATATTGGTTATGTTCTTTCGGGTCCGTATGGCGTGGTATCGTCCGATTCTCCGTGGTTTTTGTAATGCACCTTGAGTACCTGATGTCAAATTTCGCATGGTTGTTGATTTTGAGCAAGGCAGAGCGAGGTATATAATATGGACCAACGCTTGGATAGGGTCGTGCATTGCGGCGAAGTTATGCTGAGATATGATCCTTGTGTGTTGGATTCGTGCATTTTGGTTCTGCGGTGTGTGAGGAATTCTTAACATTGCGTTGTGGTGATACCTGTTGATCTTGCGGGACGGTTCAATAGTTTGATGTCATTTTTCCATGTTTGAGTACAGATGGAATGTTGCTTATTAGTGCACGGGCTGCAAGAGTTGTGGCTTTAAGCCGTATTGATACGTCATGTCGCTAGAGTGGTTGTGGTAGACGAGATGAGGTCGTCGGACCTAGAATGGGTACTTCCGGATCTGGTTGCAGTATACTTGGGAGGATATTGATGTTGATCGGCTTAGAGATTTTGCTATATTTCCTGTTGAAGAGAGGGAGTTCCATCACTTATTGATCTGACGAATGATTTTGGGTTTCTGTGTGCCACTTTAATCATTGGCAGTATATGAACGTGTTAGAACAGGTCTCTGTTTGATAGTAGGGTTATTACCGGCATTTGGTTGCTTGAGCAGCTGCTATGATTAGAAATTTTCGCTATAAGCGTTTGAGTGATGTGGTATATCATGTGATTTAATCTTGGGTTACGGGAAAGGTTTTATATAGCTTGCCCGTATTTATACAATTTATAGACGTGGGATTTTTATCTTATAAATTATTTCAGAAGTGGATTTGGTTCTAACGTTTATGGGTTAGGTTGGATTGCGAAATTTCAGCTATGTTGTACTATTGGACCTATATGGGATAGGGTGACGTGGGGTCACCCCGGGTATGTGCATGGTAGGAATACACGACAATTTTGATGGTTTTTGGAACGACTCTGGGCACGTTCGAGGACGAACGTATGTTTAAGTGGGGGAGAATGTAACGACCTGATCGCTCGTTCCGAGAGTTTTAGCCCCGTTTTCCCCATTTCTTCTTCATTTAGTGTAGTACAACTTCTTTATGTTGTGTTAGGTTTATTGGTTCCGGTTCGGAGTGGGTTGTGAGAGAAATGAGACACTTAGTCTCTTGAGTTGGTTAATTTGTTGGAAAAGTCAACCGGAAGTTGACTTATAGGTAAATGATCTCGGAATTTGGTTTTTATGGTGCAGATAGATTCGTTAGATGATTTTGGACTTCGGAGTGGGTTCAGAATGTTATTCGGAGGTCTGTGGTAGAATAAGGCTTGAATTGGAAAATTGGAAATTTGATGATTTCCGGTCGGTAGTGAAAAATTTGATATCGGTGTCGCAATGGAATTATGAGAGTTGGAGTAGGTTGGTAGTGTCATTTTGTGACGTGTGTGAAAATTTTGAGGTCATTCGGACAAGGTTTGATAGGTTTCAGCATCGATTGTGAAAGTTTTAGGTTTCAAGTCCAATAAAACTGAATTGGTATGTGATTAATGTTTTTGTTATTGTTTGATGTGATTCGAGAGCTCGATTGAGTTGGTATGGTATTTTAGGACTTGATGGCACATTTGGTTGAGGTTCCAGAGGCCTCGGGTGTGTTTCGGATGAGTTTTGAGCGAGCATGGGCATTATCGGAACTCAGGCATGGTTCTAGTGCTTAATTTTCTGTAATGACCCGGTCCGTCGTTACGCAGTATAAGCATCTATTCCCTTATTTCTGTCTTGTAGTAGCTCGGTTAGACTGTTCATGAAGTGTTGGGGTTGGTTGGTTTGGGTTCGGAGTGAAAATAGAGTGGATTGAGACACTTAGTCTCTAACAAGAGCTTTAGAGTTGGAAAAGTCAACCCGGAGTTGACTTATTGGTAAACGACCTCGGAATGCAGATTTTATGGTTCGGATAGCTTCGTTAGGTGATTTG
>ML241329.1:18142-50186 GCA_005239495.1 Nicotiana undulata | reverse complement strand
ACAAGTTGGTATCAGAGCACTAGGTTTCTTAGGTCTCACAATTCACGAACAAGCTTAGTAGAGCCCGAAGGATCGGTATGGAGACGTCTGTACTTATCTTTCGGAGGCTATTGAGTTAGGAAACAACTTCATTATTTTTCTACTCTATCACGCGATTCTTTTATCCAAAATACTGATTAGATTCTTCTATTCTCTTGCATATGGAGAGAACACGTGCTTCATCTTCCGCTGACCAGCATTCCGGTCCTCCGGCAGAAGCAACTCCTACTAGGAACAGAGGCCGAAGCCGCACCAGAGGCTGAGGCAGGGGCAGGACTCAGCCCATTTCTCAAGCAGCAGCCCCAGTTGTGGAACCTCAGATCAAAATTAACGAGGGGGTTCCAGCTCAGACCGTTCCAGCAGGACCAGCTCAGGTTCCCGAGGGGTTTATTGCTACCCTGGTTCTTCAGGATGCTTTGGTCAGTTTGGTGGGCTTCATGGAGAGTGTGGCCAAGACGGGCACATTCCCTGTTGTAGCAGCCGTATCTTAGGCTGGAGGAGGGGTCCAGACTCTTGCTACCCACACTCCAGTTCAGACTACTCCTCAGGTTCAGACCCCAGTAGCCAATCCAGTTGGGGTAATTCAGCTAGTTGCAACGATGCCGCCCGTTAATGGGGCAACCATGTCTACTGATGCTTTGTGTAGACTTGACAGGTTCATTACGTTATTCCCTGTCCATTTCAGTGGTGCTACTCCAGAGGATCCCCATGAATAACTGGATAGTTGTCATGAGGTTCTGCATAATATGGGTAGTTTGGAGACCAATGGGGTCGATTTTGCGGCTTTTTAGATGACTGGTGTTGATACCCAATTTTTTCCTCAAATTATTTTCAAACTTGCATATAAGCTCTCAAAATTACTCTTTGCAATAATGAGTATTTTTCCTATTTTTCCATATTTTTATTTAAATTATTTCCCTGTTTATTTAATAGCTCATATTTAAAATAATTCAAAAATTATGCTCTAAATAATTTCAAAATATTTCCTAGCTTAGTATGTTATTTATAATCATTTTCTATCTATTAAAATCCAATTATTTCATAAATTGGCCAATTGGGTCTTATTTACTTGCAATTACAACCATCTTTGCAATTATGGCCAAATTAGACATTTTATACCTTTTAAAATTCCAAATTTATGTTCTCTTACACTTAATACTAGTTAATTATTGTAATTTAAACTTAATTTCATCTTTTCACAATTATTAGATATTCTTAATTAATTAATTATCTATTTATTGGGTATTTAACACCTAGCCTCATTTTATTTAAATTGTAGCCACATTTTAAAACCAACTACCCAACCCACCTGACTCACAAACGACCCAGCCCAAACCGTCTCTCTACCCGACCCAACCCCATATCTTTTTTTTCCTTAATTAACTCTAACCAAACCCCCCTCCCCGTCTCTCATTCTTTCGAGAACCTCTCTCTCTCTATCCGTCTCTTCCTCTCCTCCTTCTCTCTAGAACCTTTTGGTTCGTCTTCTCCGATGACCCTCAACCTCTCTCCGTCCACCTCCAGTCTCTCCCCTTTCGATCACCAGCCGCCTTGAAGCCTTATCTCTCTGGTCTCTTCATCTTTGAGGCCTTCATGGGTTTCAACCATGCTAGACAACCACTGAAGCTCTGCCTGGGTTGTTTCCGGCCTTTCTCCGATGGGTTTTGACTCAATGGTGCTATAAACACCATTGTTCCTGAATTTCACAACCAGGTTCTCTTACTTCTCTCTCTGGTTTCTTGTGAAACCCTAATCTCGACCTAAATCTCTTATAACCTCTGTATTTCAAACGATTTCAACTCATTCTTTTTTGTTTTGAACTATCCTCTACTGGATCTTTACGGTTCTTCAAGTTTTAAGCATTTTTGTCTCCTTTTGAAACTAGGGTTTCTCGACCCTGTTCTCAAAATGATTTTTCCTTTGATTTTTAAACATCTCTACTGTGTTTAAGCCATTATCTCCTGATTTTATGTTAAACCCTAAGTATTCTGGGTTGTTCTTTGTTATTTGACTGTATGCATCCATGTATTCTCTATGATTCCTATTTAATCCGCTACTATGACCTCTTCATGTTAATTTCTATGAGTACCTCTTTATGATGATAAGTTATTGCTGTTGAACTCTTGAAAGTTACGACCTTTACCCTACTGGCTCTTTACTGGTGGATTTATATTGATTCAATTGTGTAAAAAACCTGCTTGTGATATTTTCCTTAAATACATGGTCCTGTATATTCTGCCTATAAGTCTGTACCAATTTTCGAATTACTTCTATACCTGTGTGATGCTTTCCTTAATTACTTGGGATTTCCTATGATTGAATCCGAGATTCTCTTGACTGATTTCAAACTGATGCCCTATTTTACGTTATACACGGTTAGTTCAATCTTCCTTAGTTACCCACTATGTACTTGGTTTCATTTGTGCACTATGTGAATGTTTCTGCCCTAATCAACCTTACTTGACTTATTTTCTTTCCTTATTATGCCTTGACTATACCGTTTGAAACTAGATTCCTTAATTAAAGGAGCCCAGTTTGTCTTAATTAGTGTTAAATGATTTTATTTCCATGTTGTGCACTCCTCACCCATGAACTACTCGTCTTTCAAACTATATAAAGAGCTGTTTTCCCTCTTTACAAACACTGAGACATTGCATATCACGAACACACACAAATCAATCAATACTATTCTACATTCTCTTTTGTGCTCTTTCTCTCTCTCTCTTTGTTCTACTACTGTTCTCTGCTCTTGTCTCTTATTAGCCAGCTGTAAGCCAAGGCTAATATCGTGTTATCACTTTGCTCTTTTCTGCTTTGCTCTCTCTTATCACTGGTATGTTCTTATTTAAGTTTACAGCATCCCAAAACAATATGCTTCCGTTCATGATAAGATACCTGTTCTTTTGTGCTTTTACTTATGGATCTATTGCCTACCATGTAACTAGCATGTCCCTATTATCCCCTTTTCCTTTTTAGCCTAGTATGTCTCCTGCTTTCCCTTGTGTGATTCACTATGACTTTGTTTGACTCCTGTGAAACTAGCATACCTATTTTTCCTATGTGGCTACTTTTAATCTTATCTCAGCATGACTCGTATCTCTTATATGTTTTCATCTTCTGCATGACTCCTAATACTATAAGTCTGTCCCCTCTACATAATGCTTAGTTGTCATATGATTCAAGTCTGTACTGAGTATGTGACTCTGTTCAATACTTAATGCTCTGTGATAGTTGTGATTGTTTGAGAACCTGTAACTTTATTTTAAGGACTAATTGTGTATAAGTTTGCTGCTATCATGCGAATTACTTGTCCCCAACTCCCTTTCCCCTATTTGAGTTTGTCTCTTGAACCCTGCACCTCTGCTGAGTGGTGATTGACCTGTTTCTTTCCTTTTGCAAACTATTTTTTTCATAAAACTCTTACATTGTTCTCTGAAGTCATTTTCAAAACTATTATTTCAGAACTACCTTTTCAAGCTCAACTCTTTTAAACTATAAGCACTTCACACTACTCTTAGAACTTTAGGTCCTACCCCCTTCGTGTGAGCACTGCCTTGAGTACCTCTGAGAACTCATTGAACTCTGACACACAAGGCTGGTAATTTCGTACTGCACTTGTCTCAACTTTTGGCAATTTGTTTGGGTGCTGGTATTGGCCAGGGACCCAATGAGGGCCCTTGGGAGCTTTGCCGCACCCAGACCATGTAAGACTGTGAAACTCGAAAGAAGTGAGGTTGGATGATTGGGCCTGATTGAAGGCTCCCTATAGAAATAACTTCTTATTTTCCATTTGCTAATGTAATTCATTATTATTGGTTCGTAATAACTTGTAAACGAATAATGGGGGTTGGATAGTGAAATGGAGGAATTATGCATGTTTAGTATAATAGTGGGTAGAAACCATGACTATAGGGTCTATTCCCTATGTGTGCAATAGACATCCTGTTTAGGACATGCATCTCATGCATTAGAAATCCTTCTTTAGGTTCTCTTACTTTCAGCATGTTATTATATTCATTTCGTAAACCATGATTACAACTAATAATTGCAACAACATAATAAGACTGTTATAAAGCATCACCACTGCATTTTCATAGTCACAGCCTATAGAAAGCATGTTTTAGGGTATTAATGAGTGCATTAGATATCATGTCCTTAGGATATACCTTTCATCATGTTTGTTTTGAATCACAATTGTTGAACACCTAATCAGCATGTTAATTTAATCTCGCTAAAATATGGTTAACTGTTTGAAACATTTCGGTAAATGTATCCCTCTTAAAATTAGAATCAAAGTATGCATGTTCACCCATTAAAATAATTAGGCAATGCGTACGACGCCTAGGCAAACTTTAGGCCTAATACGTACTAAAATCAAACTAATTGTGTTTTACTTACCTGGTTTAGGACCAATCAGTCTCTTTTAAAACTCTAGAACTCTGTTGCTCTCACTCTTGCTTTCATCTCTCTAAAGTTCACTCTACTTTTATTAAAACTCCTACTCTATTTTAAAACAATCTTGAAGTTGTGCATTTACTTCCTCTTACTGATTTTCTGATTCTTGTTTCATTATGTTTTCAAACTACTGGGTTTCAAAGTTATCTCACTCTGCAAAAATCATTCTATTTCTGAATACTTGTTCTATATTCTATGCACTACTTTTTCCTGAAATGATCTATCCAAGTCTTATAAACTACTGGATTCTCACACTCATTTTTGGATCACTGAATTTCAAAAACAAAAAAAATCATTCCTGTTCCACTCTGTCCCGTTCACTCCTGACTAATGGTTCTCTGAAGGCTATCTCTCTCTTTACTAGAAAATTTTAAACTGCTGTATACTTTTAACTGTTGTCTCTAAACTACTGCATTTCTGGAAAAAATCAATCATCCTTTAAAGTTACTTAGTCATGACTGAACCTTTGGTTTTCATCACTAAGTTTTCCCAAAAACATATCCTTTTGAAACTTACTGTTTTAACTTTTAAACTCCTGTTTTAAACTCCCATCTTTGAGACTTTAATTGTGTTTGAGACGTGCTACTTACATGTCTACTTGTGGAGGGATCTGTGAGCCTTTATTTGTCTTTATTTGTTCCCTTATGAGTAGTCCTATTTGTTATGTATGTCGCTTAGCATTTTGTCCTTTAAACCTAAGGGTTCAGCCCATTACTTACCTTGAAGGAATAATAGTCCTAAATACCCTCCAAGACTTATAGGATAGGACGAGTAATAGCACGCAATAAGCACTCGTGACCAACACACATGCGTTTTAAATAACCTTTACGGGGTGGGAAGGGTAGAATACGAATATCATGACCGGTGCGCTAATACCACGTGTAGCCGCCTCTTTGAGGAAGTGACATACCGGGTATTGCATTGATGTGATCCGTATTACTTTAAACCTAGGATAATCTCCTTAAATATTTTGTAATGCTATCAAAAACCTTTTTAATAAAATTTATGCTTTTGTGTGAAATCCCCTCTTATCTGAGCCTTACTTGTTTGTTTGTCCAAATTCACAAAACTTCTTGGCTGGGACCCACATTTGTGGATCTTGAGGGGTGCCTAACACCTTCCCCTTGGGATAATTTCAAGCCCTTACCCGTTCTTTGGTAATGCAAACTAGTTCAATGAGTTATCTACTCTAGGTGCCCTAACGCACCACAAAATCGTTAGGTGGCGTCTCTTCCTTAAACCCTTTTCCTTTAAGGAGTTGTCAAAAATGTGATAAACCCGATCTCTCCGTACCTAACCCGTGCGATAGAAAAAGGGGGCGCGACAACTGGTTCCGCCAAGAAATGATGGAGAGACTATTTGTTGACTAGGCCAGTTGGATCACCTGCTCTGACTTGGGATCAGTTCTCTCGTCTCTTTTTGGAAAAGTTCTTGCCTGTTACTACTCGAGAGGAGAATCGTCGTTAGTTTGAGCGACTTCAGCAGGGCAGCATGACTATGAACTAGTACGAGACCTGTTTCGTGGATTTGGCTAGGCATGCTATTCTTTTATTGCCCATAGAGAGGGAGAGGGTCAGACAGTTTATTGATGGCCTTGCTCATCCCATCAGGTTGCAGATGGCCAAGGAGACAGGGGCCAAGATTTCTTTATAGGATGCAGCTAATATAGCTAAGAGGGTTGAGTCAGTTCTTGGGATGAGAGGTCAGGGGTCAAACAAGATACCTCGCACATTCCGGTGGTTTCAGTGGTGCCTCATTTGGAGGCGGGACTTCATTTAGCAGAGGACATTCTTCCAGGACATTCCATTCAACACTACAAGCTTCAAATGGTACTTCCGGAGGTCGTGGTTCTTATATGACTCCTTCTGCTCAGTCAGTTTACAGTGCTCCTTCAGCTCCTATTAGAGCATCTCATCTACAAAGTTTTCATCATGGTCAGCCAGTTCATCCGGGTTAGCAGACTTATCAGCAGGGATGTTTCGAGTGTGGTGAATATGGGCATGTCCAGAGAACTTGTTCGAAATATGCAGGTAATCAGTTTCAGCAGCAGGGTTCTCGTGCTATAGTTCCGGCACCAGTTTCAGTACCACCTGCCCAGCCAGCAAGGGGTAGGGGTCAGGTAGTTAGAGGTAGAGGCCAGAATGTTAGAGGTGGAGGTCAGATGGCTAGAGGTGGAGGTCATCCCGCTAGAGATGGAGGTCCTCCCAGAGGTGTGGTGTAGGGTGGCGGGGCCCAGCCCCGACTATATGCATTTCCAGCCAGGCCTGAGGCAGAGTCCTCTGACGCTGTTATTAACGGTATCATCTCAGTTTTTGATAAAGTTGCTTCAATTTTGTTTGATCCGGGTCTACCTATTCGTATGTTTCATCCTATTTTGCCCCGTATTTGAATATGCCCCGTGATCCCTTGAGTGTTCCTATTTATGTGTCTACACCGGTGAGGGATGCTATTGTGGTAGATCGTGTGTATCGTTCGTGCGTGGTAGTCACTGAAAGTCTTGAAACTAGTGTGGATCTTTTACTTCTAGACATGGTTGATTTCGATGCTATATTGGGCATGGATTGGTTGTCGCCCTATCATTCCATCTTGGACTGTCATGCCAAGACAATTACTTTAGCATTGCCAGGGTTGCCTTGATTAGAATGGAAAGGGACTACTGGTCAATCTCCCAGCTGGGTAATTTCATATGCTAAATCTCGCCGCATGGTGGAGAAAGGATATTTGGCTTATTTGGCTCATATTCGTGATTTCGATGCCGAGGTTTCTTCCATAGAGTCAGTTCCTATTGTTCGTGAGTTTCCTGAGGTATTTCATGCAGACCTGCCGGGGATGCCACCCGATAGGGATATTTATTTCTATATTGATGTGTCCCCGGGCGCTCAACCCATTTCCATTCCTCCATATCGGATGGCCCCACCAGAATTGAAAGAGTTGAAAGAACAGTTGCAAGACTTGCTAGATAAGGGTTTCATAATACCTAGTGTCTCACCTTGGGGTGCGCCGGTTTTGTTTGTAAATAAGAAAGATGGGTCGATGAGTATGTGTATAGACTACCGACAGCTGAATAAAGTTACTATCAAGAATAAGTATTCGTTGCCGAGAAGATGACCTATTTAGCTTCAGGGTGCTAGGGTATTTTTGAAAATTGACTTGAGGTCGGTCTATCATCAGTTGAAGATTAAGGCATCCGATGTTCTTAAGATAGCCTTTCAGACGAGGTATGGGCATTATGAATTTTTGGTTATGTCTTTTGGGCTGACTAATGCTTCAACAATCTTTATGGACTTGATGAATCAGGTTTTCAAGCCTCATCTGGACTCATTCGTGATCGTGTTCATTGATGACATTCTTATATACTCCCGTAGTCAGGAAGAGCATGAGCAGCACCTCCGTATAGCACTCCATACTTTGAGAGATAATCAGTTGTATGCCAAGTTTTCTAAATGTGAGTTATGGTTAGATTCAGTAGACGTTTTGGGTCATATTGTGGCAGCGGAGGGTATTCAGGTTGATTCTAAGAAGATAGAAGCAGAGAGGGACTGGCCTAGACCCACTACATCTACGGAGATAAGGAGTTTCTTGGGTTTGGCGGGTTACTACCGTCATTTTTTGGAGGGGTTCTCATCCATAGCAGCCCCAATGACTAAATTGACTCAGAAAGGTGCCCCATTTAAATGGTCAGATGAGTGCGAGGAGAGCTTTCAGAAGCTCAAGATAGCCTTGACTTTAGCAGCGGTGTTGGTGTTACCATCAGGTTCGGGTTCTTTCACGGTGTATTATGACGCTTCCCCAGTTTGCCTTGGAGTAGTGTTGATGCAGGATGGTAGGGTGGTTAGAGTTACTGAAGGATTATGATGTCACCATATTATATCACCTAGGGAAGGCCAATGTGGTGGCCGATGCTTTGAGTAAGAAGGTGGTGAGTATGGGCAGCCTTGCGTATATTCCGGTTGGTGAGAGACCGTTAGCTTCAGAAATTCAGACGTTGGCTAATCAGTTCGTGAGGTTGGATATTTTGCCCTGCAGTGTTCTAGCTTGTACCGTCGCTCGATCTTCTTTAACTGAGCATATCCAGGAGCGGCAGGATGATGACCCACATTTGATAGTCCTTAGGGATAGAGTTTGACATGGTGGTTCCAAGAAGGTTACAATTGGAGATGATGATGTTTTGAGGATGCATGGTCTATTATGTGTGCCTAATGTTGATGGCCTTCGTGAGTTGATCCTTGAAGAGGCTCACAGTTCTAAGTATTCGATTCACCCAGGAGCATCCAAAATGTACCAAGACTTGAGTTAGCATTATTGGTGGAGAAGGACGAAGAAGGACATTGTTGCGTATGTGGCTCGTTGCTTAAATTGCTAGCAGGTAAAGTATGAGCATCAAAGACCTGGTGGTTTCCTACAGCAGATAGAGATTCTTGAGTGGAAGTGGGAGCATATCACTATGGGCTTCGTTGTTGGACTCCCTCAGACTCAGAGGAAATTTGATGTAGTTTGGGTTATTGTGGATAGGCTGACTAAATCAGCACATTTCATTCCTATGGAAAGTACTTATACTTTGGAGCGGTTGGCTGAGTTATATATTTGGGAGATTGTTCGCCTTCATGTTGTGCCCGTGCCTATCATTTCTGATCGGGGTACGCAGTTTACTTCGCACTTTTGGAAGGCAGTTCAACATGAGTTGGGTACCGAGTAGAGTTGAGTACATCATTTCACTCTCAGACTGACGGGCAGTCCGAGCGTACCGTTCAAATATTGGAGGATATGCTCGGCGCTTGTGTTATTGACTTTGGAGGTTCGTGGGATCAGTTATTGCCGTTATCATAGTTTGCTTATAATAATAATTATCAGTCGAGCATTCAGATGGATCCTTATAAGGAATTATATGGTAGACGGTACAGATCGCCAGTTGGATAGTTCGAGCTGGGATAGGCTCGGTTACTAGGTACAAACTTAGTTCAGGAGGCCTTAGATAAGGTCAAGATTATTCAGGAAAGACTTCGTGCAACTCAGTCTAGGCAAAAAAGTTATGCCGAGCGGAAGGTTCGTGATGTGGCATTCATGGTTGGAGAGAGAGTATTGCTTCGTGTGTCGCCCATGAAGGGTGTTATGAGATTTTGGAAGAAGGGTAAGTTGAGCCCTAGGTATATCGGGCCATTTGAGATTCTTGATAGAGTGGGGGAGGTAGCTTATAGACTCGCGATTCCTCCAGGGTTATCCTCAAGTCATACGGTATTCCACGTGTCTATGCTCCGGAAATATCATGGTGACTCGTCCCACGTGTTAGATTTCAGCTCTGTCCAATTGGACAAGGACTTGACTTATGAGGAGGAGCCGGTAGCTATTTTAGACTGGCAAGTTTGTCAGTTGAGGTCTAAGAGTTATCCTTCAGTTCGAGTGCAGTGGAAAGGCCAGCCCGTTGAGGCAGCTACTTGGGAGTCCGAGTCGGACATGCAGAGTAGATATCCACACTTGTTTGCCAATTCAGGTAATTTTCTATGTCCGTTCGAGGACGAACGTTTATTTTAGAGGTGGAGATTGTGATGACCCAATATGGATTTAGACTCTGTTCTTGTCTTAATAGCCATAAAAAGACTAATTTTAAATACCTCGATTTGCGTGCGTAGTCCAGGCGTGAAACTGAAAAGCTTTTATGTGAAAATATGAGAAATAGTAATTTCTAGAGTTAAAATTTGATTATAGTTGACTTTGGTCAAAGTTATGAGTAAATGGACCCGTATTTGTTTTCCGACGATCCCGAAAGGTCCGCAATAAAATATGGGACTCGGGCGTATGCCCGGAAATGAATTCCGAGGTCCCAAGCCTTAGAAATCAATTTTTGAAAGAAATTATTTTGCTGAAATGTTTATGAAATAAAGAAAAGAAATAATGTGTGAAACTGTTGGTATCGGTCCCGTATTTTGGTTTTGGAGCTCGATACAGGTTTGTTATGATATTTAAGCCTTGCCTGTGAAATTTGGCGAAAAATGGAGTTCGTTTGACGTGATTCAGACATCCGGTTGGAAAGTTATGAATTATAAGTGTTCTTGAGGAAAATGATGAGTTTTGAGGTTTAATTCATGGTTTTACATGTTATTTTCATGATTTGATCGCACAAACAAGTCCGTATAATATTTTTAGACTTGTGTGCATGATTTGTTTAGAGCCCCGAGGGCTTGGGTGAATTTCGAGTAGGTTTGGGAGTGTTAAATGTTGGAAAACCAATACTGGTGAACCAAGTCTGGTGTGCCCGCACCTGCGAGCCTAGGGCCGCAGGTGCGAGACCGCAGGCGCGCATACATGGCACGCAGGTGCGGTCCTCTCGCAGATGCGGATCCCATTTTCGTAGGTGCGGTCCCGCAGGAGCGGTCAATCCTCCGCAGGTGAGACCCTCAGCTGCCTTAGCCAATTCTGCAGGTGAGATCACTTTTCCGTACCTGCGAAAGCGCAGGTGCGACCCAAGCACCGCAGGTGCAAAGGTCGACTGCCCATCCCTATAAAATACAAATTTTAAAACGGGCAAAACCTTTCTTCTCCATATTTTCGATCCTTACAGCCCTAGGAGTGAATTTCTTCACCAACTATCATCCCCAAGTCATAGGTAATCAATTCTAAACTTTACTCTTTCAATTACTCATTGTTTTTTATCACTTTTAAATCAAAAACTAAGGATTTTGATTGTAAATATTGAGGGTTTGGGTAGAATTAGGGAATTTTGTAAGAATAGAATCTTTACCTTGAATTGAGGTCGGATTTTGAAACTAATTGTATATTTGAGTTCGTGGGTGAATGGTTAAACGTAATTTGGTCCGAACCCCGAGTTTAGACCAAGCGGGCCCGGGGTCGAGTTTTCACTTTTTTTGAGAAAACTTAGGATAAGTTATATTTTTCAATAAAGCCAGTTCCTTTAGCATTAATTAATGATGTTGAGTTAGTTATGATTAGATTCGAGCAAGTTAGAACAAGATTCTAGAGGAAAAGTAATAATTGAGCAGTGAGTGGCCTACAAATTTGAGGTAAGTGCTTGGTTTAACCTTGACTTGAGGGAATATGAATCCCCACTTATTTGCTATGTGAATTGCATGTGTGTGGTGTATAGGTGAGGTGACGAGTATCTATGCACTACCTAATGGTCTGTTAAACATGATCCCTTCCCCGTTTCCAATTTAATTGATTCCTGTTTTAAATGTTCCATGTTAATTATTGTTTCTATGACTACTTGGCCTTATTACTTTGTGGTTAAATAATATTGTGGTTATTTTGGAAGAGTATTGGTTGTTTATTTGGTCCCCTTGTGATATAGGAAGGTTGAGCAGTTTGGCATTGTTTTACGAGACGTAAAAATATATATGTTCCTGTTGATTTCATTTTTCTGTGATAATACTGATGAGTTTATGAGAAGTATAATTTTCTATTTATTATTGTTGAGATAAAAGTATTGTGAAAGGCTTGGCCTGAACTGTGAAAGTTTCGATACATAAATAAATTGATAGTGATAAGGGTGAATAATTGATAGTGATAAGGGTGGATAATTGATAGTGATAAGGGTGGATAATTGATAGTGATAAGGGTGGACAATCGGTAGTGATAAGGGTGGATAATTGATAGTGATAAGGGGGAAATAAATGATAGTGATAAGGGTGGACAGGTGGGATTGGGTTGCACGCCGCAACAAGACAGTGAAAAGGGAGGATGATTGTGTTTTACTGATTTTAATTATATTGATTTGGAAATTTATTGTTTTACTCCACGATTTTTCTCATATTCTGCACATACGGTTATTTAAAAGTAAAGTTTGGAAATTTGGAAACTTGTGTGAGATTTTGGTGATAGCTGAGGTATGGAATAGGTGACTAAGTGATTTTATTTATTGTTTCAGTTATTTTTTTGTTAATCGTGTAGAATTGTTTTATTACGTTGTTGTCTATATTATTGTCACAGGTTATATATTGTTAAGGCCCCGCTGTAGCCTCGTCACTACTTCGTCGAGGTTAGTCTCGACACTTACTCAGTACATGGGGTCGGTTGTACTGATACTACACTCTGCACTCTTTTGTGCAGATCCAGGTACCGGCTAGTAGTAGAGGTTTTTAGAGGAGCTATTCATTTATTCGGAGACACGAGGTATATCTACCGGCGTTCGCAGATCCCGAGAGTCTTCTCCTATTTTTATAAACATTGTTTTATTATATTCAGAACAGTTATACATTATTCCTTTCAGCCCATTATTTGTAGTATTCTTTAGTAGTTCTTGAATTGTGACACCAGGCCCTGGGGTAGTTTTGAGTCATTTACATATTAGTTCGTGGTTCTGTTTATTTAATTGTTTATTCGTTTATATTTGGAACCATTCATTAAAAGCCATTAAATTTAGTTTACTTTAGATTACTTTATCATGTCTAAATTAATAATTTATGCAAAGTAGTTGATCGAACTCTAACATTGGCTAGCCTAGCGAGTGTGATGTTAGGAGCCATCACGATCCTTAAGGTTGGAAAATTGGGTCGTGACAGCTACACGGCGTCATAAGGTGGGATAAAGTGCGTGTAGCTATTTCGAAAAAAATATTTTCAAAACTATTTAAATGTAAGGCTAACACGGCGATATAGGGAAGAATTGTGATTTAAATTGAAAAATGTGAATACAAGGTGGTACCTCGATTGTGATTCTTATTGTATACGAGGTAGTACCTCGATTGGGATTCTTGTTGTGTACGAGCCGGTACCTCATCCTTGATTCTTGTTGTTTATCTCATGTTGTAAAAAGTTATCGATGAAATAGTCCTTGTTGCTTTTATTCTTCCTTGTTTTATCAGTTTGGATCCATATTTGACTTGGGTGGTTATCATTAATTGCTTCCTTTATGTTACCTCTATGCTTAAAATTCTGATATTTCCCCGCCTGCCATTACTTCTCGTTATTATCTTTTCATGCTGTTATTTATATCCTAATAGATGTATTGACCTGGCCTCATCACTACTCGACCAAGGTTAGACTTGATACTTACTGGGTACCGTTGTGATGTACTCATACTAATCTTCTGCACATCGGTTTGTGCAAATCCAGGCACGTCTGCCCGTGCCGGACGCTAGAGGTTGATTGAGTAGCTATTTTTAGAGACTTCAAGGTATATGTAATGACCCGACCGGTCGTTTGAGCATTTTCACTTTGTTTGATAGTTTACGAACATGAGTATCTCCATACGATGTATTATGACTTATATGAATCATCGATTTTGGTTTTCACGTTATCCAGAATCGGTTTGGAAGAATGAATTTCATTGTTGAAGCTTTAAGTTGAAAGAGTTGACCAAGTTTGACATTTTGTGAATTTGACCCCAGAACAGAGTTTTGACGGTTTCCTTAGGTCTGGATGGCGATTTTGGACTCGGGCATATGCCCGGATTTGCATTTGGATGTTTCTAGAAGGTTTCAGCACAAGTTGGCAAAAATTAGAAATTTGAAGGTTTCGAATGTTCATAAGTTTGACCGGAAGTTGACTTTGAGGATATCAGATTCAGATTGTGGTTCCGGGAATCGGAATAGCTTCGTCATGTCGTTTTATACTTGTGTGCAAAATTTGGGTTCATTCTGAGTTGATTTGATATGTTTCGGCGCAAGTTTTTGGAAGTCAAAAGTTTGATTTGAGGTGCGTTTCGTCGTTTCGATGTTGTTATGCATGATCTGAGGCCTCGAGTAAGTCCATGTTTTGTTATGGGACTTGTTTGTATGTTCGTATGGGGTCCCGATGGGCTCGGGTTAGTTTCAGATAGGTTTGGATTGTGTTGTGCTCGTTTTTCTTATATTTCGATGTCGTTTCTTCAAGCATAAATGGTATAATTATGGAGCCATGGCAAAAAGAATCGTCGATTTGGACATCATTTGAGGATTTTATTGTCATTTTACTAAGAATTGGGTTGCTAGAGTTTTCAGATTAATTATGAAATTACCACTGACTTCGTATTTAAAAATCTGCACTATTTCCAAATATTGAACCAACATATCTCCTTCATTATAAGGTCAAATGGAGTGATTCAAAAGCCTAACTTCACAAGGAATCCATTGAACCAACATATCTCGTTCATTGTAAGTTTCGGGATCGTTTGGCATGCAAAACGAGGCAGAATAGTTGGGTAAAAATACTTAATATCAAAGGTTTGTTCATTCGGTCATAATTTGAGTTTGGAAACTCGGATTTGGACAATTTTTGGAGGCGATTTTCACCATATGGATTGGAATAAGTGTTTTATACTCGATTTTGGTTATATTTCATGAATCCATATTTGTTTTTGGCATTTGAATGATGATTTCAAAGTGAAATTTGGGGGGTTTCGTCTAAAATTTCATAAAGTGAATTTGTGAGTTTTGAACATTGATTCGGAGTCGGATTTGTGTGAAACCAGTATGGTTGGACTTGTAATTGAATGTGTTATCGAATTTTGTAAGTATTGTCGGGTCCCGAGGCGCGAGCCCAGATTTGACTTTTTGATCGATTTTGGAATTTTGATTAAAGATTCGGCCTTTATCGATTAGGTTTGTTTCCTTTGGCTTTTTTTAATGTATTTGAGTTTCTTTTGGCTAGTTTTGAGCCGTTCGGAGGTCGGTATATGCGGGATGGCATTGGATCATCGTTTGGGCTTGCTGAGTTTTGGATTTGGCTTGTTCGAGGTAAGTAACTGTTCTAAACTTAGTGCTGAGGGTATGACACCCTGAATTACGTGTTATGTGATTGGTATTGAGGTGACGCACATGCTAGGTGTCGGGCGTTTGGGCAAGCACCCTGTGAATTGTGACTCAGTTTTTTCCATGGCACTGTTTAATGGCCCTATTTTGTTGATATCTGTGTTTTCACCATGTGATAAAGTAACTGAGGTGTCAATCCTGCTAAATATCATGTTTAGGCTTTATGCTGATATTGTTAGGACCCATAATGGTCGTTTCTTGTTGTCATCTCAGCGATTTCATTGATATTTCGTACTTAGTCATATTCATGCATTCATATCATATCTCAGTCTCAGTTGTTGTTTATTTGTACATCATATCATTATTGTCGAGCTAGTTTCATGACATTGTGAGCCCGTGAGTGAGACTGGAGAGATTGATGACTGAGTGAGGCTGAGATCCTGATTATGAGTGACAGTTATGGGATCGGGCTGCACGCCGCAACATGTTATATTGCTTTATGCATGGATCTGGCTTATGATAGCTCTTGGGCTGTAGGAGCCCCTCCAGAGTCTATACACACCCCAGTGAGCGCGGTTGATTATATTGAGGGATGGATCTTCCCTGGACATGGATCTTCTCCGAAACATTTATATACCTGGAGATGGATCTTCTCCATGGGGCCGGATTGGACTTCCTCGGTACTGAGTGACTAATGGTCAGTGATGTATATATTCCGGGATGGATCTTCCCTGGTCCGTATGGGCCATATATAGTACCGAGTGGTTGAGCACGATGAGTGGATAGTGTGAGACAGTGAGATTGAGAACTCTGAGAGTGTGAGTACATGATTCATCTCTAAGATACATGGCATTGGAATGCACACATGACATACAAGCATAGAGATGTATTATTCCTCATGTTGTACGGTATCACGTCATTCATGACTTTTCGAACATATTGATATGTGTTCATAGAGAGGTATTTCACACTTGCTATTTGGAAAGAAAATGAAACACCTTACTTATTTTTGAAAGGATTTTTGGGAAAAATCATTGTTTTCAAACCTACTCGTATTTTTGGCATTTTCGGTAAAAGATTTGGGTTTTCCCTGAGGTACTTGAAGCATGACCATTTTCTGGAACTGTGAATGAGCTGAGCATTTTACTTATGAGATACCTCTTTTATTACTTGTATTATGTTGTTATGAACTGTTGTGGAATAATAGTATTGGACGCGATCTTGTTTTAGCTCGTCGCTGCTTTCAACCTAAGTTTAGGTTTGTTACTTACTGAGTAAATGGGATCGGTTGTACTCATACTACACTTCTACACCTTGCGGGCAGATGTTGGCTGCTGATTTTGTTGTGTTCGATGGGAGTTGGATTGAAGATGTACCTGCGTCCCGGTTGTAGCTGCCCCTTGTTCGTGGTAGCTTTAGATCTATAAAACTTTGTTTATGTACTTTTCAAACAAACAATGTATTTATTTCTTTTCAGCTTTGTAAACTCTATTCTTAGAAGCTTATGATTTATACTACCAGTACTCGGGGTAATGTGGAAGATTCAGATAATTTATTTGCTTAATTGTCTTGTTAAATATTATTGGATAGTTACTAGTTGGCTTACCTAGTGGGTTGGGTTATGTGCCATCATGACTAGTGGATTTGGGGTCGTGACAAAGTGGTATCAGAGGTTCATAGTTTCTACAAGTCATGAGCAAATGTCTAGTAGAGTCTTGCGGACCGGTATGATGGCGTCCATACCTATCTTTTAGAGGGTACAGGACATTTAGGATACACTTCCCATCTTTCTTTTCTTATCGTGCGACATTGATTCAACTTGAAGCACAACCCTTTGAATTTCTTCCATGCATTCATATGTGCATGTGAGTGCTCGGTAGAAGTTGTGCAACGACGGCTTCTGATTCCATGGTTGAGGCGTGAGATGTTATTTTGGCATGCTGAAGATGGGCCAGTTTGAAGAACTTGAGGTCGGGGTTTGACTGTAGCTTGAGCAAAGAGATTTCGATTGTGTGAGCACGTGCTTTTGGGACTTATATGTCCGGTGGTGTCCCTATTAGTGGAATTTAT
Source organism: Nicotiana undulata (assembly GCA_005239495.1). Taxonomy (NCBI): domain Eukaryota; kingdom Viridiplantae; phylum Streptophyta; class Magnoliopsida; order Solanales; family Solanaceae; genus Nicotiana; species Nicotiana undulata. Next base: position 32,941 of record ML241329.1, on the reverse strand, counting down.
GATTGAATGACTATGTGGTGAGTATGATGTGATTTCAAGATGTGTTCAGATTGTTCGAATGTGGCGAGGAGAGTTTACTTAAGATGTAGAAAGGACTATTGGGTGTTTGGTTCCTATCTTGATGCGACGTATGGTTCCGAGTTATGAGTGTATTGAAGGATCTTTCCTGTTGCTTAATGCCGAGATGAATTAGGTTCTCGTGTATTATTATTGAGATAAAACTCAGGAAGATTAAGCGATTGCGTAGTTGTTGTTGCTTTGAAAGAGTATAAAGAGATGTCAGTTTGAGGCAAAGCAGGTGGGTTATCTCCGCAAGGTTTTCTGAGGTTGTGTGGTCCCTATGATGTTTTGTAGAGAGTTCTTATTTACCCATGAATGATATATGCTGCGATTTGAGTTTGGATTGCTTGTGGAAGTTGGCTTGACTATTACAAGGGTGAATGCGAGATTTGCAAATAATTTGAAGTATTAGATGGTTTGCGTTATAGGAGCTCAGGAAGGATTTAGTTGAATGTCAGTGCAGTATTATGGTAGTAATAGAGTATGGTTATTGTGAATTATTATGTGTTTTGATCTATGTCTTTGAGTTAAGTGGGGGAGTCTACTATCGACGAGTTGATTGCACGATTATGTGCTGCATTGGTTTCTGTTAGAGGTATACTGGTGAATCAATTATGACTGCAGGGGTTGAGATTGAGGAGACTCGAGTAAGGGAATTTCTATATACGGGTTTTATTACACTCTATGGGTATATGGGAATCATGGAATGATTGAGTGGTTATTCTTGAAGGATGTAGTGTGCATGGAGTAGGAATTTGCTCGGTTTCTTAGGAGTGTGGGTTACTCCCTTGGGTGTTGGTGTTCTAATGGGGCACTAGTCGTTTGATCCATTTGGTTTGTCTAAATGATATTTGAGAAGAGTGTATGACTCTCGAGAATGGTTCTAATGAATTCAAGATTTATATGTAGCTATTTTAAATTTTCAAGAATTGTATATGGCTAGAAACTGAGGGTTACATTGGGCGGTGTCGAGACTTGTGGTGTTTTTTTTTATATACCATTGTGGATTATGCATTTCAGCATCAAGTAGGTGAAGGAAATAATTTTAGGTTCACATAAGGTCTCTTTAGAGTGGGTGTCTAGGTTGTGGTACTTCGGGGTGCTTAAAAGGCAAGTCAGCGGCTTATGGGCCTTAGGGCATTGTGGATTTATACCGGGGTCTTGTGTGGTGAATTTTGGTTAGGAATCGTGGCGTTCTAGCAAGGAGAAGTATCAATTTGAAGGCAATTTGGAAAGGACTGAAGAAATAGGACAACTTGGTCGTAGGCTGGATCATCACAGTAATGTTTATGATCGATTATTTGGGTACTTATGACGTGGCTAGTCTCTACTGGTGTTTCGTGGCAATGCTCTTGGGTTTTGGTGACCTGCGTGGTTGGTTTGAGTTAGAGATATTCGGTTTTGATAGCTTCGTTATGTGCAAATGGGTTTCGAAGAGTTCTCCATGGTTTTTACCACGGTTCGAGGGGTATATTTTCCACTGGCATGAGGAACATGTGGTGTATAGTGAATTTCTCCTGGATGAAATCAAATGGAAGGTCCTTGGCTAATTGAGTATGTAGTTTCTTGTGACTCGAAGTGGACTATGAAGTTCTCGTATTTTTTTATATGATGGCATGGTATATGCGGTGTGTTGTGCGGGATTGAGATTTGTGTGAGCGAGATCACAATTAAGTTTTGAAGGGAAGGTCATAAAATTCGTAGGCATCATGGACGGTTGCAGATGACTAAGCAAATGGTATTACTATTTGGTATGTGTTGAGACCCAATTTTTCCCATATATATATATATATATACCTTCAAAATAGTGCATGAGAATGAACAAGTATCCTTCCACAATTTTCTATAATTTTTTAGAAGGATTTTAATCAATTTACTCCTGCATTTTATTATATAAATAATTATTAATTTCATCACAAATAATTTCATAATGATTTACTATTTAATTTTTATCATTTATATTCATATTAGACTTTAAACATTTTATGCATAATTATATTTGCACCTTTAGGCTATAATTGCAATACTTTTGCAATAATAGCACATATATGCATAATTACATTATTTATGCATAAAAATAATTTTTAATTTTTTTATAATGTTAAGTAATTATTTTAAATCATTTTCATGCACAAAATGACATTTTTCATTATTTATTAATTATTTTTATAAATTATTTTACTGATTTAATTGGGTATTTAAAATATAACCTTTTTTCTAATTAATTTCGGACCTAGCCTAACCCAATTACCCCATGCCAATACATTAACCAACCCAATACCCCATAGCCGTCCAACCAGACCCATACCCGTCCAAATAACCCGCCCGACTATAAGACCTAATCCTAACCATTGATCTCAGAAGATCAACGACTCCCAATCACCTACACCCTTTTAACTATACTAAATGCCCCTAACCCAATATCATTTTCCACCCTACCCGCCGTCATTGAATCCTCTCGTCTCCCCCTTTCTCTTCTCAAACCCTAATCCGCCATCACCCATTTCCCCTTTGATTCCTTCCAGAAATGGAATCATTCCTGGATTTCTTACCATATCTAGTCTTACCTCTTTACCAGCTACTCGTCTTTGATGTTACTTGACTTATTTTCCTCAAATGGCAAGTTAATCTGGAGATATTGAACCAAATATGGTTCAAAATATCTTATATGTTGGTTATTTCCGTCTGTGTTCATCCTAACCTTTGTAAGTACGAATATTTTCGTATCTTTCAGTTAGGGTTTCCGATGTTTGATTCGAACCAGATTTGGTTCAATTTCAGTTTGTTTTAATCTTCATCTATATTTACTTTGTTACTCGCAAATCTGCCTATTTTTAGTTAGATCTTTTACTTACTTAAAACTAGGGTTTCAACCCTCTTTAATCGGACCAGATTTGGTTCGATCTTGTGTTTTTTTTAGTAACTCTCTATTTATATTTATTTTTTTTACTAAAAAATATTTTACTTCTGACTTTATTTGATTTTTATGGCTTACCTTAAATTAGGGTTTTGAACCTTTATTTATGGCCAAATTTGTTGATTATGTGAATATATTTCCGTCTGTGTTCGTTCCCTTAAATATGTGATTTGTTCCCTTATTTTTCTCCGCTAATTTTATAGTTTACCCCAAACATTAGGGTTTTGAAATTTTACTAAAATTTCAGTTTTTCCTTCTTGTATGGTACATGATATTTCATTTTTGTGTTCGATTTACCATGTTCTCATTATTCCCTTACCTTATTTGATCCATCATTTGAATACTGATTGATTTCGTATAATACTTTTCCTAATTTAAGTAGTACTTTCCTGAGTTTATGCTGTTATGTTGTGCTAATTGATTGAAGCCGACTTAAATTTACTGTGGAATTATTTTCATTCCTTATTTATGTATGACTGACTTATTACCTTATTTGTGTGCTCTAATTCAGTACTATTTAAACCCCTTCCCCATTCCCCTTTGAGACAAACGTGAACTCTCATATTTTATAAAAAAATACTTAAGCTCTCTCTGTTGTTCTGATTTCTGTGCTAAGTGTCTCTTGTTTGGCCGGCTGACAGCCAAGGCCAAGTTATTCTGGGATTTCCCTGCTGTGGCATACTTGCTTGTTTTCTTACTTAACTTGTATTCCCTAACCTTTGCAATTTCATTCTCTATGCTTACTTGACTAGCATGTTTTAATTCCCAGTATGATTCTGTCTTTCACATGATTATATAGTAACAATGTTAACTTAGGACTAAGTATTATAATATGAATCCTTTCATAGGTTAGCCTAGAGTTTAATATGTTTCATGCACTGTTTGTTAGTTCTATACCTGTTCTGAACTTTGCACATTGCAAACATGTAATCAATTAGTTAGTTGCTTAACTCATCTGTCCTGTTTGCTTATATAATGTATCTGGCCAACCCAAATGTTTCTGCCTGATTGTTTCTGTGATTAAGCCATGATTGTCTTAAGTACTAGCATGAATATTTAGCTTAGTCAGATTTCAACCTATTTGAACTATGTGTTTGAGCACCTCTTGTTTTGTTTTCTTGGTGCAGTTCTGCCAGCAACTATGTGTTATAAACCTTGCTTCTGCTAAAATCAAACTGTTTTAAAACCTGCCTCTTCTTCCTTTTATGTACTGATTTTAAAACCCTCCATTCTTAGCCTCTTAGGTTCTCAAAACCCCAGTGTGAGCACTGCCTAGGGTCCACCTGAGATTCCTTTGAACTTTGACACACTGGGAACTGGTTTTCCAATCTCTTATGAACTATCTTCTGAATGTGATTCCAGTGTAAGTATTGCCCTGGTCCCCCTGAGGCCCTTGGGAACTTTGACACACTGGAAACCTGGTTCTAATGTGCTATGAATCCCTATGCTGTGCTTCAAAGTGGTTATGGTTGGAAGGCCTTGTCCTCAGGTTTATTTGGGCCTATGAAGGCTCCCTATAGTGTAACTATTACCATTATGTGATTCATTTGATATTGTAGGCTGTAATAACTCCGTAATAACAGATTTGGGGATATTTAGTAAAGCAGGGGGGTTTTCTTATATCTTTTTGTTAAAACTCGGTAGAATTCCTGCCTATAGGATTTAATTATGCTGATTAAACTGTGTGAGTACTATACTGTGTTTAGAAATCCTGCCTATAGGACTTTCATGATCATTTTGATTCTGAATTTACCTTTGCATACTAGAGATCATGCCTATAGGATAAAAGAAATCAATCTCATACCTAGAGATCATGCCTATAGGATTTAAATCTATATATATCATGTTTATAGGATAAAAGGAATCGATCTCACACCTAGAGATCACGCCTATAGGATTTAAATAGACTCAGTGGTTAGAAATCATGCATATAGGATTAAAGAGGAATAAAATCTGTCTCCGCAAGTTAAAATCAGTGTTACACCTAAAAATCAGGTCTATAGATCTATAATTAATAATCTTGTAGAAATCATGCCTATAGGATCCTATTGGTCGATTCTGAATTCTTCGATACTGTCAACCATTTAGGAAATATACATATAGGACTTAATAATTCTGGGTTCATAATTGTGATGTATTACTGTCTGAAGTTCCCAGATTTATACTGAACAAAATCAGTGGGCAAACAATAAGTTTAACACCCTCCTTAATAACACTACCTTTGCACTTGTCTTCTCGCATAGATACACTACCTATAGGACTTTAAAATTAATCGCGTGCCTTTGTTGTTTTATGTGTAGAGGTCAATATGAGCCCATACTTGTTTCTTATTTGAAAGTTCTATTTGTTCTTGCTTGTCGCCTAAATTGTTTTACATTTTTGAGCAACATAGGTTGGGTCTAGAACTATCCCAAATAGAGGTCCTAACACCTCCAGGTCCACATGCAAGGGACGAGTAGTACACACATAGGGAACGAGCTAGAATCAGCTAGAACGCTTAAGTAATAACTCAAAGATAGTAATTGGGTAGTAAGGAGATGATAGTCCGTGCGCTAATGTTATGAGTAAAGCCCCAACTTAAGGAAGTTATAAAGTACTGCACGGGGTGATCCTATATGCTAAAAAACTTAGGACCCCTTGATTCCTGTTAAAAAATTGAGTATTCTATTTGTCCACATTACTTCCCTACCTTTTTGACTAATTTTCTTAATTTAAGTTCGGCCGGGATCCACCGTTGTGAACCTCGAGGGGTGCCTAACAACTTCCCCTCAAGGTAATTTGAGCCCTTACCTGATCTCCGGTGATGTAAACTGGTTAAATGAGTTATTTGCTCTAGGTTTCCTAATGCACCTTAATCCGTTAGGTGGCGACTCTTCCAATTCCTTACCCATCCCAAAAGAAGAGTTGTCCCGAAAATGTCGAAACCCGATTTCGCGAGGAAAAGGGGGCACGACAGTATGACTTGATGAGAGTATACATTTCAGAAGGGGCAATCTGTTTTAATATATGGATACTTCACTGGTACTGCGGTACTCTCTTGGTTGATCGACTGCTGATATTCAAATTTATCTACGTATCACGAAAGAATTTTAGAAGTATTCCTCATGGGAGCTGGCCACTGAATTGAGGGATTACAGACCAATCAACTTGATTGGAAGTGTTTATAAAATATCCTCCAAGATCATAGTAGAAAGGTTGAAAGGGGTGATGGGGAAGCTAGTTTCAGAACATCAATTCTCTAACAAATGGTGAGGACACACACTGCTGGATCAAAAGATTAGATACCTGCGCCCCATAGTAGAGCTGCGAGAGGCTGAGGCCGGGGCATAGGCCAAGGAGTGGCACATGGTGCAGCTAGAGCACATGCCCGAGCTGCGATAGAGGAGCCACCAGTAGCTTGAGTTGGGGGACAGGCACCCGAGGCGCCTGTTTCCACCCTGCACTTTAGGAGACCCTCGCATAGTTCTTGAGAATGTTTTGTAGTCTAGCTCAAGTGGGGTTGATTCCACTTACACCAGCCACATCTCAGATTGGGGGAGGAGCTCAGACTCCTGCGGCCCGTACTCTACAACAGCGAGTTCATGTTGATTAGGTATCAGAGGTTATGTCACCATAACCTGTTGTTCTGATTCAACCCGAGGTTAGGGTAGTGGCATGTGAAGAGGATCACCTTTAACTTGAGAGGTTCAAGAAGTATCATCCTTCTACTTTCAGTGGCTTAGCATCAGAGGATGCACATGATTTTTTTACAGAAGTGCCACCGTATTCTCCGCGCCATGGGTATTGTAGAGATGAGTAAAGTTGCTTTTACTATGTTCTAGCTGTCAGGAATAGCATATCAGTGGTAGTGGGTTTACGAGGAGGGTAGCCCAACATATGCATCTTCACTTACATAGACTCAGTTTTCATAGATGTTCTTGAGAGAGTTTGTTCTACAAACCCTTCGGGATGAATGGCGGGTAGATTTCGAGCAGCTGCACAAGGATATTGTGAAAACATCATAGTATGCTATCTGATTCAGTGATTTTTCCAGAAATGTACCTGCCTAGTTTCCCCAATTAGAGAGCGAGTCCGCCGATTTATCGAGGAGCTCAACTATAGTATTAGGTTCAACATTGCTCGAGCGTTAGAGACAGATACCCCATATTAGCATGTGGTTGAGATCTCATGAAGGCTAGAGGGTATGGGGGCCATGAGAGAGAGGATAGGGAGGCCAAAAGGCCTCGAGGTACGAGAGGATTTAGTGGTGGCCACACTGTAGCTACATTCCGTCATGGTAGAGGTTATGTGAGCCTTACTGTTCATTCAACACTAGTGGTACTCCAGCTATTTCAAGGTCTCAGGTTGCACACTTTGCTCAACTACTTTCTAGTGCACCTCCTACAGAAGTGCCTTCAACGATTAGTCCAGCCGACCAGGCCCGAGAAAGTCCCGACATCTACGCACACCGAGAGATTTTTTTGAGTGTGCTGATACCCGTCGTATGGTTTGAGTCTTCCCAAACTTAGGAGGGGTGCACCTCTTCAGACTTCTCAGGCTCCACGGATTCAATCATGTCCATATATTTACATGCCATGGTTTCTACTCCAGTTTCCGCCCCACCCGCACATCATCTATGGGTGGGGGAAGGGTGGGTTGAGGTCGCCCTAAAGGGGGAGGCCATGCCAGATTCTATGCTTTTCTAGGTAGGACGGAGGGGGTTGCCTTAGACGCAGTCATCATAGGTGTGGTTCCAATTTGCCATATAGATGCATCAGTCTTATTTGATCCGGGGTCCACTTATTCATATGTGTCATCTTACTTTGCTCCATATTTTGATATATCTCGTGATTATTTGAGTTCTCATGTTTATGTGTCCACGCCCATGAAAGATTCTATTGTTGTGGACCGTGTGTATCGGTCGTGTTTAGTTGTTATTGGTGGTTTTGAGATCAGAGTTGATCTATTATTACTTAGTATGGTAGAATTTTATGTTATCTTGGGCATGGAATGGTTTTCACTCTATCATGTTATTCCACATTGTCACGCCAAGACTGTGACATTAGATATGCCAGATTTGCCACGATTAGAGTGGACATGTGCATTGGATTATGTTCCTAGCAGGGTTGTGTCATTTCTAAAGGTTAAGCGGATGGTTGAGAAGGGGTGTGATGCATATCTAGCCTTTGTGTAGATGTCAGTGCTGATACTCCTACCGTTGATTCAATTTTGATAGTTAGAGACTTACTAGATGTGTTTCCCGCAGATTTTTTTGGCAAAGTGCCTGATAGGGATATCAATTTTGGTATTGACTTGTTACCAGACACTCAACCCATTTCTATTCTACCATATTTTATGGACCCAGTAAAGTTGAATGATCTAAAGGAGCAATTGCAAGAGTTGATTGATACGGGTTTTATTTAGCCTAGTGTGTCACCGTGGGGTGTGCCGATTTTGTTTGTGAAGAATAATGATGGTTTTATGTGCATTTATATTTATTATCAATAGTTGAACAAGGTTACAATGAAGAACATCCATTTTCGCGCATTGATGATTTATTTGACTATCTACAAGGTGCCAGAGTGTTCTCAAAGATTGATTTGTGGTCAGGATATCATCAGTTGAAGATTTGGGATTTGGACATTATCGCGCATTGATGATTTATTTGACTATCTACAAGGTGCCAGAGTGTTCTCAAAAATTGATTTGTGGTCAGGATATCATTAGTTGAAGATTCGGGATTTGGACATTCCGAAGACTGCCTTTAGGACTCGGTATGGTCACTACGAGTTCCTTGTGATGTCGTTTTGGGCTGACCAACGCCCCAACATCATTTATGCACCTGAATAACAATGTATTCCATCAATATCTTCATTTTTCATTGTGTTTATTGACGTCATCTAGGTGTACTCTCATAGTTGGGAAGATCATCAGCAGCATTTGAGGATCGTGCCCCGGACCATGAGAGAGAAGAAGTTGTATGCAAAATTCTCAAAGTATGAATTATGGCTTGATGCAGTGGTGTTTATGGGAATGTGGTGTCAAGTGAGGGGATTAAGGTAGATCCAAAGAATATTGAAGTAATGCAGAGTAGGTCCAGACCATCTTCAACAACTGAGATTCATAGTTTCCTTGGTTTGGTCGGGTACTATCGCCGTTTCGTAGAGGGTTTCTCATCCATTGCTACACCTATGACCAGATAAATCCAATAGGGTGCTCCTTTCAGATGGTCCGAGGTGTGTGAGGCAAGCTTTCGAAAGCTCAAGAATGCTTTGACTATAACCCTAGTGTTGGTGTTGCCTACAGGTTTAGGGTCTTACAATGTGTATTGTGATGCGTCACGTGTTGGGCTTGGCGCAGTGTTGATGCAAGATGGTAGGGTGATTGCTTACGTGTCTCAGCAGTTGAAGGTCTGTGAGAAGAATTGTCCGGTCCACGACTTGGAATTGGTAGCTATTGTTCACGCATTAAAGATTTGGCAACACTATTTGTACGGTGTCCCTTGTGAGGTCTATACTGACCACCAGAGTCTACAACATCTGTTCAAATAGAAGGATCTTAACTTGCGGCAACAGAGATGGTTAGATTTTCTGAAAGACTAATATCACTATTTTATCATCCCCTTAAAGGCCAATGTGATGGCCGATGCCTTTAGTCGAAATGCAGAGAGCTTAGGTAGTTTAACATATCTACCGGTAGCAGAAAGGCCACTAACCATGGATGTTCAGGCCTTGGCCAACCAACTTGTTAGATTAGATGTTTCGGAGCCCAATCGAGTTCTTTCTTGCGTGGTTTCTCGATCTTCTTTATATGAACGCATCAAAGAGCGTCAATATGATGACCTTCATTTACTTGTCCTTAAGGACATGGTACAACATGGCGATGCCAAGGAGGTTTCTATTGAAGAACGATGTGTTGCGGATGTAGGGCCAATTATGTGTGCCCAATGTGGATGGGTTGCGTGAGTTGATTCTTGAGGAGGTTCACATCTCGTGGTACTCCATTCACCGGTGTGCCGCTAAGATGTATTAGGATTTGAGGTAGCATTATTGATGGAGGAGAATGAAGAAAGACATAGTGAAATATGTAGCTCAGTGCCTAAATTGTCAGCAAGTGAAGTATGAGCATCAGAGGCCATGCTTACTTTAGAAACTTGAGATTCTCGAGTGGAAGTGGGAGCTTGTTACCACAGATTTCATTTTTGGGCTTCCACGGACTCAGAAGAAATTTGACACTGTATAGGTGATTGTGAATAGGTTGACCAAGTCGTCTCATTTCATTCCAGTGGTGATCATTCACGGCATGCAAGTATCTACATCTCTGATTAGGGCACGCAGTTCACGTCATGTTTCTGGAGAGCTATGCACCGTGAGTTAGGCACATGAGTTGAGATGAGTACAATATTTCACCCCTAGACAGACGAACAGTCTGAGTGCACCATTCAGATATTGGAGAATATGCTCTATGCCTGTGTTATGGATTTCGAGTGCTCTTGGGATCAGTTCCTGGCGCTTACAAAGTTTTCTTACAACAACAACTACCAATCGAGTATTCAAATGGATTCTTATGAGGCCCTATACGAGAGGCGGTGTTGTTCCCCAGTTGGTTGGTTTGATCCGAGAGAGGCTAAGTTATTGGGCACGTATTAGGTTTGATATGCCTTGGAGAAAGTCAAGTTGATTCAGAATCGGATTCGTACAACCCTCTCTATACGGAAGATTTATGTCGATCGGAGAGTTCGTGATGTTGTATTCATGGTTGGAGAGCGAGTTTTGCTGCTGGTTTCACCCATGAAGGGTGTGATGAGGTTCGAGAAGATGGATAAGTTAGGCCCTATATCAGGCACTTTGAGATCCATGAGAGGATTGGTAAGGTGGCCTACAAGCTTGCATTGCCACCTTGTTTATATACGGTTCATCGAGTGTTCTATGTTTCTATGCTCCGAAAATATTATGGTGATCCGTCTCATGTTTTAGACTTCAGCAAAGTCCAATTGGACAAATATTTGACTTATATTGAGGAGCCGGTGGCTATCTTGAACAGACAGGTCCGGAAGTTTAGATCAAAGAACATTGCTTCACTAAAGGTTCAATAATGGGGTCATCTAGTCGAGGAGGTGACTTGGGAGGCCATGCACAACATGCAAAGTCATTATCCTTATCTATTCATCACTTCAGGTATGTCACTATGCACGTTTGAGGATGAATGTTTGTTTTAAGAGGGGGAGAGTGTGATGACTTGATCGGTCATTTTGTGTGATTACCCTCGTCTCCCTCTTTGATGCTTCACACATGTGTGTTTATGGTTTATGACTTACGTGGTTAATTAGTTTCATTTTGGGAAGATTTCGGGTTGATTTGGACCCTTTGATTCTTGACTTAGAAGCCTAAGTTAGAAATGTTGACCAAACTTTCACTTTTGTGAAAACAACCCCGCAACATTTGTTTGATGGCTCCGATAGGTAAGTATCATGATTTTTGACTTGGGCGTACGCCCAAAATTGAATTTGAAAGCCCGTAGGTTAATTGGTGTTGTTTTACCGAAGTTTGGCAATTTGAAGCTGAAAAGTTTGACCGTAGGGTGAGTTTTAGATATCAAGCTGGTAATTTGATTTTGGGACTTGTAATAGTTCCGTTATGCTATTTAGAAATTGTCTCATACATTTGGATTGGAATCAAACGCTTAGTTGGAGTTCTAGATGTAGTTTTAGTGTTTGATTTGTAGTTCTAGATGTTATTTTTGTGTTTTGATTGTGCGAGTGAGTTTGTATGATGTTCTTAGATTTGTGTGGATGCATGGTTAGGATCCTCATGGGCTCGGATGAGTTTCAGACATGATTTAGAATGGTTTGAATTGAAAATGAATTGCTGGTGTTGCTGATGCTCAGTTATCGCAATTGCGAGCACCAGCCTCACAATTGAGAAGGCGACAACCGCGCTCTAACGTCGCTAATGCGACTTCCTTTTCACATTTGAGAAGACAGCATGCCTGAGGGCTAGTTCGCAATTGCGTTCATTTGGTCACGTTTGCGATATTGGCCAACTTCGCAATTGCGATGCCTTTGTCGCAATTGCGACTTATCTTGAGGTTGTTCGTGTTCGCAATTGCGAGGGTTTGCAAATGCAAACATTGTATTGCAAATGCGACATCTACAGCTGGTCATATGTGCTGGGAGACATGATTTTCAACGTGTTCTTTTATCTTTGAATTCTATACTCGGTAGGATGCGATTTGGAGAGGGGATTTGTCACACCTCTTTTTCCCAATAAGGGTGAGATAAGGGAGTTTTTCTAGTTAAAGTGACAATATTCGAAATGGGATTAATTATTTATTCAGAGTCGCCACATGGGATAATTTATGGTGTCCCAAGTCACCAGTTTGTTTTAAATCCCAAATCGAGGAAGTTTTGACTCTGTGTTAAAGTCGGCAAAACCAGAAGACCGGGTAAGGAATTCTGTTAACCCGGGAGAAGGTGTCAGGCACTCCCGAGTTCCGTGGTTCTAGCACGGTCGCTTCTAATTATACCTGACTTAATTGTTTAACTACTCATTTTTGGGACCTATGTATACCTTTTACCGCTTTTAGTAACTCGATTAAGGAAATTTAAAACAAGTCACGCGTACGTGTACTCGTTTGTTCGGTGTGTCAAAGTCATGCCACGCGTGCGTGTACACAACTAATAACACTTTAATTTATTTAAGAAAAAGTGTGGTCAAAGTCGCATGAACGCGTATTCTGAATTTATTTAAAAGTTGACGTTTAAATCATGTCACGTGTATATGAACACAATTTATCACGCTTAATTATTTAAGAAAAGTTAGGCCAAAGTCGCGCGAACGCATACCTTGATTTATTTTTAAAAAAAAATCATAATTATGTCACGCGAACGTGTACACAATCATGATAATAGATTAAGTTGCGCCTAAATATGTACTAGCGGCGTTCATTATTTTTCCTGTACTTTGAGCTTATTGTGGGAGAGGTGATGTGAATTAATTGACATGAATTTATTAGAAAAGATGCTACAAAAAAATAGGAATTAATTTTCTGACCCAATAATTTATTTATAAGCTTATGAACGTGACTAATTAAAGAATAAGGCATGTAAAATATTTTAAGCTTAAAAATCTTTTAATATCTAGCCCAACAAATTGACTTTCTACGTGAAACCAAACAACTAGAATCCTTTCTAGCCATAAATCTTGGTAAAATTGAACCAAACCACATTCTCTTTGCTAGGTCTCTCATCTAAACTATTTTAAATTTCTTTTACCTTTTATTAGTTAAAAAAATGCATAACAATAAAACTAAATCTCTAACACATGACCACAAACAGACGTACAAATAATAAAGATTTAAGGTAAAAGGTTGGACCTTTCTTTAGCTTTCAATGGCAACTTTGCACAAAAAAAATCTGACGTCGACAAACTTTGCCGAGAACGAAAACAGATGCTAGAATCTACGTCCGACAAATTCGAACGGTGGCTTCGATAATCTCGACTAAAACGGGTTGGTTTTTGCTACTATTTTTGGGCAGTTTTTCAGCAGTTTCGCAGCTTTTCGGGACTGGATTTTGGTTGCATTTTTTAACGTGATTTCAACTGGGTTTTACGGCTTTTGGAGCTCTTTTGGACTGTTTTTGAGCAGATTTTTGTGGCTGCTTTCGGGCTGGTTTTGGGGTGGATTTTCAGCTAGTATTTGGATTGTTTTTTTAACTATACACGCGTCACGCGAACGTGTAGACACTGAATAATATTTTATAATTATTAATATTGTTCGGTCAAAGTCGCGCGAACGCGTACCTTAATTAATTTTGGGAATCGTAATTATGTCACACGAACGTGTACACAATCACGATAATTTATTTAATAATACGTGCCTAATATACACGCTAAACATGAACGCCCTAAGGTTTATCTACCCAAGCGTGGTCGGCTTAAACATGCTACTAGCGGGCATTTAAAGCTCAATTTCTCTTTAGTTTCTAAGGAGCTATTATTCTAATGCCAAACCTCGACTCACTAATGTATCAGTGTAAAAATTCAAAGACAAAGAATCGGCTTCTATGAAATCAGATGATTCGAGTAAACTTCAACTCTAACTAATGAAAATTAAAGAGAAATATGACACCACTGAAGCTCAACATATTAGCTCTCAAATTAACTTTAAATTCTACAAAGCAATCTATGAAACTTATTGGAGAAAACACAATTATATCCTGTTCAATTGTTTCTATTACATATATATCACCAAATTAATAGTTTTACCTTAACACCAATGGGCAGCAAACTATTAATAATGAAGGCTTAAGTATTTATTTCTTAACTAAGCAGGGTGATATGGAACTCAGTATGAGCTAGTAGCACATATAAATAAAAAGTAGCAGATATTGAACACATCCTCATCATAGCAGTAAAACTTTAATGCAATCATTTCACAAAGCAGAGAAACAACGGGTTAATAGAAATACGCTACAAAGAAAAACAGTAAAATAGAGAGGGGAATAGACCTGAGTGTCCAAAACCTTTGATTAACTTTTCTTGAATTAAAATACAGAAGGATCCGGCAACGAAATTTTGACCTAACAGCAACTAGAGGTGGGAGCCGCGAACCAAATCGGAACCACGAACCTTGGACGGAAATTCAGATCAAATATGTTTAAATCTTGTATGAGCAACTTTTCTGTATGAAAATTTTGATAGAAACAATTTCTTCTTACTCCCTCCCTTCTTTTCTCGTTCTTCTGTTGCTTTTTCGTTTTTTTTATTTCCTCTTCTTTTCCTTTTCTCTTGTTCTCGTCCGGTTTTTTTTTTTTTTTTTTGTTCTCTCCTCCTTCCTCCTTT
>ML241329.1:0-13927 GCA_005239495.1 Nicotiana undulata | reverse complement strand
CTACTACTTTTATTTTATCATTGTTATATCATACTGTTGGACCTTAGTGAGTGTCAAGTCGACCTCTCGTCACTACTTCTTCGAGATTAGACGGGATACTCACTGGGTACATATTTATTTAATATGTACTCATGCTGCACTTATGTACTTAATTGTACAGGTTCTGAGGCTGGTGCACCTGGTTATCAGACCGGATCTAGATAGTGACCGTAGCGGACTTGACTTCACGCTGAGCTACTTCCTCTAGCAATCCCCAGCAGCACCATGGAGTTTCATTTACTTTTGTTTCCCGTCTATTCATGCAGACAACGAGATTGTAGATATTATTACCCTTTGTATATTCCGTTAGTATAGTATGCCCATGACACTTGTGACACTAGTCCTGGCACACACGTAGTGGTGGTTTTGGGATTTTTGGGTTGTATATATATGTGCTTGTATGTTTAGCTCGCGTTTCTTTATTGTATCTACCGCCGAGTTATTACCTTTCGATATCATGACTTAACTTGTTAAAAATTGGTAAATGGGTGAATAACTGAATCAAGTTAAGAGAAGCACTTAGTGGAATTTACGTTGGCTTGCCTAACCCCATCGTTAGGCGCCATCACGACCTGGATTAGGATTCTGGGTCGTGACAGTAACGAATGGGTACATGATTTATATGTTGTTTTTGACTGGTTTAGGCTACTTAAACTCTTTCCATGCGTTAATTGAATTGTCATATCATGCTCTAAACTCCCATAGTCAAACTACTCTTACTTGTGTTAGTCTATCCTTACATGGCTTAAATGATCTTGTTAACACTTGTTCTACATCTTACTTGATATTTTGCTCTTATGCTTTAGTTGTCCCTCCATTGTTTATTTATCATTATTTGAAGTTATTGTTACATGTTATCTCCTTCATTGTTGATTATTATTATTTGAAGTCATTGTTACATGTTACCCCTTTAATTGTTGATTATCCTTATGTGTAATCATTGTTACATGTTATCCCTTTCATTGTTGATTATCCATATTTGAAATCAGCATTACATGTTATCTCTTCTATGTTAGTTATTCTTATCTAGTATCATGGTTACACATTATCTTCCCCATTATTGAGTTATTGGTGTTGAAGTTGTGAAAGGCGTTATCACATTGAGGCGAAGTTTTAATTGTTGAGATATCTTTCTTGTTGAGAAATTTACATACATTTTTATTGTTGATATTCTTATACACATATGGTTCAGCCATGGGCTATTGGTGTGGGAACATTGATAATGTTGATTATTGTCAAGTTGCGACTTTAGGAACTTATGGTGCGAGTTGTTATTATGGTGTGATATTGATGCACATGTGACGCTATAAGGATAGGGTTAATGTGCATGCGGCAACATAAGGTGAGACTTATGTGATTGTTACTTGTAAGGGAATTACTCGAAGCCACACCATGTCAAAAGGTGGACTAAAGTTCATGTAGCTATTTCGTGAAAAATATTTTTAAAACTATTTAAATGTAAGGCTCACGCAGCGGTATAAGGAAGTATTGTGATTTAAATTAAGAAATATGAATACGAGGCGATACCTCGGTTGTGATTCTTGTTGTATACCAGGCGATACCTCGGTTTGTGATTCTTGTTGTATACAAGGTGGTACCTCAATTTTAATTCTTGTTCTAAAGGAGGTGGTACCTCGATTGGGATTCTTGTTGTGTACAAGGAGGTACCTCGTCAATGGTTCTTGTTATTTATCTCATGTTGTAAAGAGTTATTGGTTAAATATTCCTTGTTGCTTTTATTCTTCCTTGTCTTATCAGTTTGGATCCGTATTTGACTTGGGTGGTTCTCTTTAATTTCTTCCTTTATGTTACCACTATGCTTATAATTTCGATATTAGTTTATGTTATTAACTTGTTCGTTTCAGTTATTTCTCTTCCTACCATTACTTCTCGTCATTATGTTTTCATGCTGTTATTTATATCCTAGTAAGTGTCTTGACTTGGACTCGTCACTACTCTACTGAGGTTAGGCTTGATACTTACTGGGTACTGTTGTGGTATACTCATACTATGCTTCTGCACATCTTTTTGTGCTGATCCAGGCACGTCTACCTATGCCGGACGCTAGAGGTTGATTGAGTAGTTGCTTTTGGAGACATCAAGGTATACCCGCTTGACGTCTGCAGGCTTCGGAGTCACCTTCTGTTTAGACATTCTATTGTTTATTTCTTACTTCAAACAATATTGTATTGCGAGACTATTGGTACCTTCTTGTAGAGCTTATGGCTCCATGTCAACAGGTTTTGGGGGGAAGTTTTGGCTATTCTACTGTTGAGTTTATTATAATAGTATGGAGGTTTTACTTTGATGTTTTTGTAGTATTTTCCTCTATTTCTCTCTGCATGTTAGTCTTACCTAGTCGTAGAGTCTAGGTGCCATCTAAACATCCTACGGTGGAAAATTAGGATCCTGACAAGTTGGTATTAGAGCCCTAGGTTCATAGAGGCTATGGGTCATACGAAAATTTAGCAGAGTCTTGCAGATCGGTACAAAGACATCTTTACTTATCTTCGAGAGGCTACATAACTTTTAGGAAATCTTCGCTTTCTTGATTCCTTATTGTGTGAATTTGTTGACTTCAAAATCTAAATCTTTGAATTTCTATTCTCTCACAAATGGTGAGCACACGCACTACTGGATCCGACGATTAGACGCATGCGCCCCTTGCTAGAGCCGTGAGAGGCCGGGGCCGAGGCAGAGGCTGAGGAGGGGCATGCGGTGTGGCTAGAGTGCCTGCCCGACCTGAGACAGAGGAGCCACTAGTAGCTCTAATTGGGGAACAGGCACTCGAGGTGCCTGTTTCCACTCCTACACTTCAGGAGACCCTCGCACGGTTCTTGAGCTTGTTTGGTACTCTAGCTCAGGCGGGGTGGATTCAACTTGAACCAGCCACATCTGAGGCTAGGGAGGAGATCAGACTCCCAAGGCCCGTCCCCCAGAGCAACGATTCCATATTGTCAGGTCCTAGAGGTTATGCTATCACAACTTGTTTTTCCGGTTTAGCCCGAGGTTAGGGCAGTGGCATCTAATGAGGAGCATCATAGACCTGAGAGGTTCAAGAAGTATCATCCTCCTACTTTCAATGGATTAACTTCAATGGATTCACAAGATTTTCTAGAGAAGTGCCACCATATTCTCCGCACCATGGGAATTGTGGATACAGACTCAAAAGAATAATGGTTGATTTGGAAAATTTAAGTTGGAAGAGTTGGCCAATGTTTGAAATTTGGGGTAAACGGACTCAGAATCGAGTTTTTATGATTCAGAAAGGTACGTATGATGAATTTAATCTTTTTCATATGTTCAGATTTGATTTTGGAGGTTCCTAGAATGATTCAACACTATTTGTCGAAAATTGGAAATTTGAAGAACTTAAGAGTTCATAAGTTTGACCAAGAGTTGACTTTGATATTATTGGACTTCAATTGGTGTTCCGATAATTTTGACAAGTCTATATAGTTGAATCGAACTTGTGTGCAAAGTTTGGATGTAATCTGAAGTGTTTAAGTGTGATTTTGAAACTCTTTTGAAAGAATGAAAATTTACAACTTAAAAGAAATTCTAGTTGAGTTGAGCTTCAATTCTTTATTGTAATGTTCCCATGGATGTTTGAGGATTTGGATAAGTTTGAATAATGTATTTGTGCTTGTTGGTATGATTGGATGGGATCCTGAGGAGATCATGTGCCTTTTGGATTATTGGTTGAGAAACTAGTTAAGGATTTGGAGTTTGACCATGTTCAATATTGAGTCAAGATGACCGCTTTTCGGTATTTTGAGTGCGCGAGCAGGTTCGTAGCATGTTTTATGATTGAATGCATATATGATTGTAACAATTTGATCGGTCGTTTCGTGTATTCGAGCCCCATTTCCAATTTAATGCTTCACACATGCGTATTTGTGGTGTTATGACTTGAGGGGTTGGTTAGTTTTGTTTTGGAAAGGTTTTAGGTTGATTTGGACCCTTTGGTTCTTGGTTTAGATGTCTAAGTTGAAAATATTGATCATAGTTTGAATTTTATAAAAATGACTCTGGAATGGTGTTTTGATGGCCCTGATTGGTTCATATCATGATTTTATATTTGGGCGTAGGTTCGAAATTTAATTCGGAGGTCCCTAGGTTGATTTGACTTGTTTAGCCGAAGTTTGCAATTTGAGGTTTAGAAGTTTTTCCAAGTTTGACCATATGTTGACTTTTTGGCTATAGGGTTCGGAATTTGATTCTGGAACTTGTAATAGGTCTGTATTGCTATTTGGAATTGTTTTGCAAAATTTGATGTCATTTGGAGTTGGTTTGATAGGATTCAGACGCGTGGTTGCAATTCTAGAGGTTCTTGAGCTTTCTTTTGAAATTCATGCGTTTTGATGTTCGATTAGTAATTCTAGATGTTATTTTTGTGTTTTGATCACGCGAGCGAGTTAGTATGATATTCTTAGACTTGTGTAGATGTTTGGTTTGGGGTCCCGATGGCTCGGGTGAGTTTCACACGTGTTTTGAAAAGGTTTGGATCCAATTATATTGTAACGACCCGACCAATCGTTTTGAGAATTTAAGCTCCATTCGGTGGCGTAAGGTCTTGAACAACTTCACATTATGTATATCGACTCATATACTTTATTATTGCACACATGGCGAGACAAGGTGGGCTGTGTCAGGGATTGTTTGTGATACTTTTGTTGGCCCTAGGGGCATTCTTTGTTGTTGGCATTGTGTAATGGAACAGTTACTGTGTGAGTTTATTCGTGTGGAAATTGTGAGAAGACAATGTACGTGTTTGACTTTTTCTTTCCTTATGCTTATTGGTGGTTGAATCATGCTAGGACACCTGTACAAGCATACACGCTATTAGGCACTATTATTGAATTAAGGGTTCCTTATTGTTATCAAGTATAAACACTCTCGTTGTATTTACAATATGTGTGGAAATGACCCAATTGGAACGCGAGTCGTCCGTGCAACTATTACTGGAATGAGGGCACAAGATGCCATGTGTTAGGGTTCGGATATTGGGACCCGTGAATGGTGATTTGTCCGAGGTTCGAAACCTCGTGGAGACGACTATAAATTGATGCATAAGTAGTGGAAATGGTGAAGTCATTACTTGTCCATGCCGTTTATTTATATTCCAGATTTAGTGTGTTCTATTAATCCGTTTTGTGTTATTTCATGATTTCTCCACTGATACTTATTATTTCCCTCTCGTACCGAATTTACTGTATTGCTAATCGTAGTGCGTAGCCTTTAGTTGTATATCATTTTTCCGTTAATTCTTAGTTATACTTGTTCAGCTTCATTAGACTAGTGAGTGTCCTTACTAGTCCTCGTCACTACTTCACCGAGGTTAGTCTTGATACTTACTGGGTACCGCTGTGGTGTGCCCATTCTATATTTCTGCACATTTTTTGTGCAGATTCCAGGTTTTGCATAGCCAACCGATCGATAGTTAGCAGCGCGGTTGTTGTTGTGGAGACTCAAGGTAAAATCGCTACAGCGCTCGCGGGTTTCGGAGTCACCAAATAGGTCACCATCTTATATTTTGTTCATACACTGTTGTACTTATTTACGAACTGTGGTAATATTAGAAATTTTAGTGTAAATTCTTTAAAGCTTAGGACTTGTACTTACCGGGTTTTGGGAAGATGTGTATCATGTAGAGATTTATTTTAGAAAGAATTTAAATGTTTTGATATTATGAGTGATGCTTGTTAGTAATAGGTTTACCTAGTCCTTAAGACTAGGTGCTGTCACAATACCCAACAGAGGGGAATTTGGGTCGTGACATACATGTTGCTAGTGTGCTGATGCCTCAAGTGTCACAATAGCGAACACTAGCATCGCAATTGCGATCTTAGCAGGGTTTCTCAGATATCGCATTTGTGATTCCTGGATCATAATTGTGGAGTAATACCTGGGCAGGGTAGGCTCACATTTGCGCTAATTATGTCGCATTTGCGATGGGACAGGTTTCCCAAATGCGAAGCCAATGTTGCATTTGCGACTTCCCCCTTAGGCTATCAGTAGCCGCAATTGTGAGACATTCTTCGGAGTTGCGAGATCTGCAACTGAACAAAAGATTAGAAAGTGGGGATTTCATCTTATTTCTCTCATTTTAGAACCTTAGACTCGGTAAGAGGCGATTTGGAGAGGGGATTTTCAACTACAACCATTGGGTTAGTAGTTTTAATAATTTTCCAACTATATTTCATGATTATGTATGAGATTTAACATCAAATTTATGAGAATCAAAGAGAAATTTTGGGGATTTTTGTCTATGTTTTGAGAAATGAAAATTTGGGATTTGAGATTCGAATTGGACTCGGATTTGCAAACAAAACACATATATAGACTCGTGGGGTTATCGCTATTTATGATCTACCCTTGGACTCGAGTTTTGACCGAGTGAGCCTCGAGTTGACTTTATATGACTTTTGGGGAATTGTGTAAAGATCATAACTTCATCTATCGTAATTGGTTTCTCTTGCATTGTTGGATGATATCAAGTGATTTTTGGTTAGGTTTGAGCCGTGTAGAGGCTAATTTTAGGAGAAAATCTATTTTAAGGG
The DNA here is from genome assembly GCA_005239495.1 of Nicotiana undulata. Classification (NCBI taxonomy): domain Eukaryota; kingdom Viridiplantae; phylum Streptophyta; class Magnoliopsida; order Solanales; family Solanaceae; genus Nicotiana; species Nicotiana undulata. The sequence continues at coordinate 7,325 of ML241329.1, read as the reverse complement.
TTGATTTGGCCTAGTTGAGGTAAGTATCTTGCCTAACATTGTGTGGGGGAACTATCACGACCCAAAATCCATTTAGGTCGTGATGGCGTCGGACACCACGGTCAGGCAAGCCAATCCTTAATTAGTGAATTATATTACCATTCTTAACATTTTTAAATCGTTACCTTTCATGTCATTGCATAACAAATGAATAAATCTTCGTTGAATAAATACGATAGATAACAATCCAGTTTAATAAATTAAATCCCAACACATCCCCAGAACCCAGTGACACAAGTATATGAGAATTTTCTAAAAACTTTACAAAATACTACAAAGCTTGTCCGTAATACAAATGGACAAGAAAAATTAGAATAAAATGAATACTATACGAGGGAGACTCTGTCAGCTGCGGATCGCCTCCGGATGATGCAGCTCGCCTAAGTCTCCAAACTAGCCACGTCGCTATGAAAGTACCTGTGCAATAAAAATGCACAGAAAGTGTACCATGAGAACGAAAACAACGTGTACTCAGTAAGTATCCCGCCTAACCTCAGAGAGGTAGTGACGAGAGATCGAATTAGACACTTGCTATAAGTCTATTAAATATAATCAAGTGAGGTGCTAAGCATGAGTGTCATAGGCAATTAAATAATAATCAGGGATAAGAACTATCAACTTATTTCACATTTTACATATAGATTCTTCTTCTTTTAATTGGCAATTCAAAACTCCTTAGGCTGATAAACAAATAATAAATCACAGGAAATACGCATCATTTATCATGCGCAAACAAAAAGCCGAGGGTCGAATGGCGCGGACCAATAATAATAAACTGTGCATTGCCGAGGGTCGAACGACTCGAACCATAGATGCATCTATTTTTCCCGCTCGCGAATCGATCATGCGATGCGGTCAACATAATATTAATAAGGCTAAACTGCTCGCGAATCATACCTGCGACTCATGTGCTCATAAGTACACGTATTCACATAATAATCCGCATTTTTCTCAAGAAAAAAACTTCTCAAGAAAATGGTAAAATTCTCTTTAGGTGAACATGAAGATAGTATTTAAATCATGTCTGGAAATTCATTTGCCAAGTTTGATAAGGTTTAAATATCACTGATTCATCCGGAACACGATTATGCAAGGAAGGATCCATTCTCTTCTCAAATTATTAAGGAAAATAAGTTCTGACCTTTTTAAGTATTCAATTGCTAACTCGATAATATCACCAGGCTAATATCATTGATAAAATCACAAGTACAACAAGTAAGGCATGCTAGTGGGTCATAGACTACCCGGACATAAGCATATTATTAGCTACGCACGGACTCCCGTCACCTCGTGCGCACGTAGCCCCCGCAATTAATAGCATGTAATCATTTAGTTCACCTATGGGGACAATTCCCCCTCACAAAGTTAGAAAGGAGACTTACCTCACTTCGAAATTCCATAATCGGCTTCCAAGCCTTTCCGACGACTCCAATTGACGCACAACGCCCCAAAACTATCCAAATAACGGTAAACCTATGAAAATATACGCTAATATTCGTAACAAATTCAAATTATATAATTTCCAAACTACACTAAATGAATTGACCAAAATTCCCTCGGGCCCACATGCCCGGATTCCGAAATTTCTTAAAGATAAACTCTACCCACAACTTTACTAGTTCAAATATACACTTTACTCAAATATTCATGCTCAAGTCGTGGCTAAAATCAGAATTACCAAATTTCTAGGTTTTCTTCAAAATTCCCAATTTTCATGTCTAATTCCATGTATAAACCTTGTATTTAACTTAAAACGTGAAGAAATAACTTACCTTGTTATCCTTGACGAAAATCCCCTCTTGAAGCTCCTCAAAATCGCCCACACCAAATGAAATTTGGGGAAGAAATGAAATTTTCCCGTTTAAAATAGAACACTGCCCAGGTAAACCTTATGTGCGATCGCACTCCTACAACCGCGATCGCATAAGCCAAATTTCAGAGGCCTCCAAAAATACCCTATGCGATCGCAAACATTGCACCGCGATCGCATAAGCCAAATTAACCCACAACCTCCTTAATGCACTGCACGATTGCATACTCATCCTTGCGATCGCATAGGCAAAAATCCTCTACGCCTTCAATTCTTGCTATGCGATCGCAGCCAAAATTTCAGCTCCTATAATTTTCTTCTCCGTAATCGCACAAGCCAAAAATTCCATCCCTCAATTTCTTCTCCTCGATCGCACAACTAGGGATGCGATCGCACTGAACCCCCAAAACACCAGAAGACAACATCAACCAAACACTTGAAAATAACCCGGAACCACCCCGATACACACCCGAGGCCCTCAGGACCCTGTCCAAATCACACGACTCATTCCCATAACCTCGCACGGACTTGCTCCAGGCTTCAAATCACATCAAACAACGCCGAAATCACGAATCACACTAAAATTCAACTTTATGAACTTTGAAATTTCCAACTTCCACATCCGATGCCGAAACCTATCAAATCACGTCCGATTGACCCCAAAATTTGCACGCAAGTTAAATTCGACATTACGGACCTGCTCCAACTTCTGGAATCGCATTCCGACCCCGATATCAAAATTTCCATTTCTGTCGGATTCTTCAAAAACTTTCAAATTTCTATCTTTAGCCAAATGGTTTCAAAATCACATCCGGACATCCGAATTCACTTCCGATCGCACTCCCAACTCCAGAATCACCATACTGATCTATTCCCAGGCTCGGAATCCCAAACGAACATCTATATCACTGAAATGAGCTTCAAGCCAAACTTAGAAAATTCCTTCAAAATTGCTGACTTACACAATATACGCTGAAACGCTCTCGGGTTATTCAAAACCCGATCTGGACGTACGCCTAAGTCCGAAATCATCATACGAACCTGCTGGAACCTTCAGATCCTAATTCCGAGGTCGTTTACTCCAAATTCTAATCTTAGTCGATTCTGCCAACTTAAGGTTTCCGAAATGAGAATATTCCTTTCAATTTGACTCCGAACTTCCCGAATTTCAACTACGACCATACACACAAGTCATAATACCTGAAATGAAGTTGTTCATGACTTCCAAACATTGAACGACGTGCTAGAGCTCAAAACGACCGGTCGGTTTGTTACATTCTCCCCCACTTAAACAGACGTTCGTCCTCGAACGTGCCAAGAACTTCTCTTGAGCTATCTGGAATCACTGTTTAACACCTTGTGCACCTGTCCGTGCTTCCACAACCCAGTTGAGCACATTAGCTTGATCAAATCTGAAGATATTCCCTCTTATCCATACAATAAGCTCAGACCCCAATTCCAATACTTGAAATTCTCTGCGAGGCATGTTTCTAATATATGAACACCGTATCAACTACCACATGAGGAACCAGAAAACCACTGCATAATCTTGATGAATCAGTACTATGCACCGCATAATTCATCATTTAACCATAATGACAGTCCCTGAACCTTAATAGCCAAAATTCTAGGAATATGATGCTCCCAATGCACCTTATAATATACATACATACATACTGCTATAATGCTGACGATACCACCACAACAGAGCAGATGTGTAGAAATTCCTAACGAACTTCAGAGTTAATCCAAACATTGAAATCTTTCCTCTTGACTTAGATCATCATCTCATTATGAACCAAATACTGGTATTTGACATGTAATATACTTCACATAATCTTATCACACCGATCCCAGATTTATAAATCTCGTCTCACCCAGTATGAACTGCTCAGACAACCAATCACCCCAGACATGACCAATAGTCTCACATGATGCCACAATGCGCCAATAGGCCACAATTCAAACATGATACATAAGGAAATGACTCAGGAAGGGACTACTCAACTCACGCAACTAATATGAATTTTCCTCAGAATACTGGAAGTATAACATAAGAGAAACAAATATAGGGAACCGTACCCATCATCACTTTATTGCGGCGTGCAACCCGGTCCAAATAACATACCCGTGGCCACGTGCCACCCGATCCCATCATAAAATTTACATAAGGAGATATACACGGAGCTGAATTTGCTCACTATTACAAATCACTGAATACCGGTCACAAGCACGCTAAGTGCATAATACCATTCTGGGGAAACTCATAGAGCCAAATGCTACAAAACTCACGCACCACTGAGGTGAGATATATGATATGAATCTCAAGAGCCATCCTGCTCACATAACCTCATCACTACGCGGTATCTCAACACATAAGAAATTATCAAGCCGTTTCACGACTCACACGACACAATCATAATATCACATGAATGTGACGATGACGGGACAACATCTGATATTCCAACACCCCTACTTGAGGAGCGCTATACTGAAATGAACACATCTGACTCGCATGAAGCCCATAATTTTTTTTAAACCATTCACACACTTCAAGCTAATTTTTCTCGTACTGAACTAGACTGATAGCCTTACCTGGGTCCAAAACAACTTACTTCCTCTCATAATACACGAGAACAACCATCATAGCCGGGGCAACACCCCACAATCCACAAGCAGCTGAACCAAACGCTTTCCAGGCATAAATTCTCAAATAAGCAATATTGCACTTCCTTATACTTGGTCTAAATCTTCAATCAACCAGGTGACTACCTGTCACACTTATACCATCTTCCCGTGGTCACGCTCCCACAAACTTCCACGAGGTAACAAGTCTGCAAATCCATACCACCGACCACACTAATCCTGCAAAACACATCAAGAACCCATGACCAGGGCACTAAGCCTCTTTCACCGAATATCGATCTCAGGTGACACCGAAGATAACACCAGCTTACTCTGAACTTTCAAATCGCTTTTTCTTTCTCCTCCGATCTCATGACATCCTTGTTAATTCCGAACCGCGATCCGATTCTTACTTCCAGCTCCCCACTGACTACTGCACCCAACATGCCGATATGGAATTGCATAGGAATTCCATCATACTTCCTGAACCGCTAATAGGGTGAACACTTCATCAGATAGAAACCTCTTACTTACCTCAATTCATGAGAACCATAACAACACATAAGTGAATTATCACAATCACAATACACGCAAGTCCTTAAGTAGTGGTCTGAACCACAATAAACCTTCCGGGATCTGCCTACACCTGACATGCCATAGCACTTGAATGCTTTCAAATAAAATCTATTATGACGGCCGACAAGCCCCACACACATTTGCACAACCCATACACATACTCAATCACACCGAAGGAACTGATCACTGCCGTACATGTGCGATTGCAACCATGGCTAACCAATCTATCTTCTTTTTATCATCTTTAATTGCCTCAGAGATAATAGTGACTTCCTTCAACTCATAGCAAATTCCACCCTCACTCATCCCGAGTGACCTTGATTCACGAGACCATGCTGCCTAAATCCCGCAACCCGTCTCACACCCTCTTAATAATCTTTCTACAACCCGTAGTTTATTTCTCCCACTCCTCCAATACTATCTTGCATGTTAAAAATAACATAGAACACTCCAACCATTTTCCTTCTTCTCAGAAATTATACTGTAAAAGTTTGATTCTTAATCATATTGCTGCCTGAAACCCTTAAACGCCGCATTCTTAACTTTTGAATTCACTAGGACTGCTACTGAGAGTCACCCTCTCTGACTGGCCCCGAATACAATCAACTCCAAGGCACTTCTAGCACATAAACACCCTTTTCAATGACGCATGTGACTGAGTCACTACCCTACAGCTCGCCCATGCCTTAAGCAAAAATTCAGAATCTCCCAAAACCTAACCCTGGTCCAAATAGGACCAACTTGTGCACATATTTATAAAATCCTATGCATAATTACCATTTTGCTCCGTTCCCTTAGCTGTAATAACTTGCCAATACGCCGATGATCCGCAACCTCACGAGAACACAATCCTACAACCCAACTGCAGGTTGTGGAACTCCCCCACTTAGCCCGAAGCTACTCTTCCACCACTCTAGACGCTGCTGAGATCCTTTCTCCTTTGTTGACATGATTTTTGCCCAACCAATCTGACCAATTCTTCCGAACTCTCCTATTAGAATTCCCTAAATACTCAAATTCTCTAGCACCATTCACACATCCTGCCTCCTACCAAATAGCCACTAGGATCCCTCGCAGAATCTTTCCAACCAAACGACCGCTAACCTACTCACGGGAGATAACCCACCTGTGGGAATCACCAACTGACACCTTCCAACAACGTGGCGCTGCACACCCTCTACAACATTAATGTCCCATCCTAAGCATGTTGTCATTCACCAACTTTGCTCGACTGCCCGCTCCTCATGGACATCTACTAAATGCGCTACAACATCTTCTAATTCACCGCCACATTGCATCCTTCTTCATTCCAAGCAACTCATCCCTTTTGTATCCAACCCTTCCGCCGAAATACCCACATTTCAACTTAGGCTCGTGGACCCAATCACCATCCACTAAAATTCTCAAATCACTCCAAACTTTTCTTCAAGATAGGCAGCCGTCTTACCACTGAACTCATAGGCTTGCCACTCTGCCATTTGTTAAACTCATTCCTTTAAGCGATTACCTGACTTGCGTATCTTACACCCGACCTTCTAGAATGGAACCACTGCCTAGCACTTCTCACATATCTTCCTTCATCGTATGCTGCACTAAAATTCTAATGCCTCGTGTTATCCAAAACCGGATCTGGACGTACGCCTAAGTCCAAAATCATCATACGAACCTACCGGAACCTTCAAATCCTGATTCTGAGGTCGTTAACTCCAAATTCCAATCTTAGTCGATTCTCCCAACTTAAGGCTCCCGAAATGAGAATTTTCCTTTCAATTTGACTCCGAACTTCCCGAATTTCAACTCCGACCATACGCACAAGTCATAATACCTGAAATGATGCGCTAGAGCTCAAAATGACTGGTCGGGTCGTTACATTCTCCCCTACTTAAATAGACGTTCGTCCTCGAACGTGCCAAGACTTCTCTTGAGTTATCTGGAATAACTGTTTAACACCTTGTGCACCTGCCAATGATTCCACAACCCAGTTGAGCACATTAGCTTGATCAAATCTGAAGATATTCCCTCTTATCCATACAATAAGCTCAAACCTCAATTCCAACACTTGAAATTCTCTGCCATGCTAGTTTCTAATATATGAACACCGTAGCAACCATAGCATAAATGATATAATTAAGTCTTAGCGTCCCCATAATATTCTAAACAACCTCCCAAGAACTGGAGTCAATAGTCATGAGCATCCACGAATAGATAAATATAACTCTGCTAAAACTATAATGTATATCTCTAAATCAAATGCTAAAGCTAAACAAGGAAGGGA